>JAFKAC010000134.1:0-133751 GCA_025766275.1 Lactarius indigo | reverse complement strand
ACAGAGACCGTATCCTAAGTGTCATCGACCACTTGCTCGAATGATCCCGTTCCGACCCGCGGGGCTGAGGCGCTTAAGCTCCTTTTCTTCTGGAAGATAGGGGTACTGGCAGTGAAGATGTGTGCGGGTGTGATCTTGTCAAGCAAGAGTTGCTTCGTGAGGGCTTGGTTCTCGGAGACGGCCCAATACCGGTAACGTGTCGTGCGGAGGCGGCAGTTGGGAAGGCGGACAATATCACCGCAGAGGAAGGCGAAGTGGCCGTCATGGGTGGCGGGAGGAAGGTCTCAAGGGAGGCGCAGGTGTCATTGAGGTCTTCGAGTCCGTCTTGGTCGAGAAAAGTTTTCGAACATTTTGTGGCGATGTATTTGGAGGAGCCCGTATCCGAGATAGCAGGTCCTTGTGATTTATGAGATTACAGTGTCTGAAATGACCTCGAAATTGTAACTCGTTACGTGGGACGGCCCATTGTGCTGGAGGGTCAATGACGCACCTTCGCTAGAGAACTGCATATGGCACAGGATCTTCCCACTCGGGATGCGACTGGGTCTGGCCTGAGTCCTTGAAGCGTACCCTCTTGGTCTGCGCGAGGCTGGGGTAGCCTACGCAGGGTCCTGCCTTCGTCTTGCTCAGTGTCCGAGTTATCAAGAAGGGGAGTGGTCGTGGTCAAGAAGTTTCGGTAATATGTGAGAACGTCGCCCTCTTCGTGAATGCAATTAACTTAGACTAGGACTTGGAACTGAGAGACGCGTGCAACGAGCATGTGCCACAATATGTCGGTCGGAGTAACGATTCTTCGAGCACGAGGCGGATGCCAGCCTGAGTGAGATTCGGATGAGCACGCCTACTCCTACTACTCATACTGCACTACGTTCTGCAGCAGCAGAATAGGATTGTGACCGATAGCGCTTGAACTAGCATGAGAGAAGCTCCTACATCCTCAGAGCTTAATCCGTTATCATTTTATCAATGCGAGTCGTCCCTTTTGCTTTTTACATTAGATTTCACCACCTGTTCTTTTTCCGCCGCGTTCTGGCGACGTCTCTCCTTTAATGACGAGACTTCCTTATATCCTAAATACTACGAAATGATCGGTTTTACGTAGCCACTGGTTAGTATGAAGTGCCATAACCGTGGACGCGAGGTATTGCACCTGGAGACTGCTGGTGTAAACGAGAACGTGACCCTATAATGTTCTAAAACTCAATAAAGTCAATACACAGAGCAATGGGTGGGCAAGGGCGGCCAGCTATCTCCCGGTTTCTGACTCGGGTCTATTTATTGCTCAACGCCACCAAACTCCCGCTGCTTGGCGGGTACGAATGCCTACACTGGCAACTTAAATTTGAACATTAAGTTGAACACCGACGCTGTTCTCCGAGTCTCACACATGTTCGACTGTGTTTGAGTTGATAGCACGCCGGTGCACAAGCGTGTATCCCACTTCCACCCGTGACCAAGTGCAGGTGAATGGCACCCAGCCCCGAACGCGAATCTGAGTCTGTCGGTACCTCCTCCTCATTTCGGTGTCGCATATTTCGTATCGTGGTTCCTGCTTACACTTGCTGGACATGAAATTCCAGGCGTAGAACCCTGTTGTGATTGACAGCCAACCAAGACCCGACAAATTCTTGGTCCAATATCTATCACAACGAATCATTTGTGAAATTGTACAGGCGTATGTATTGTTCACAAATGTAGGTTAAAGAACACACACATGTTCGTCTCCACGTATGGACATCTCCTAAATGTTTCAGAGGAATAATTCGGTTGAGAAACGCAAGGCTATATAGAGAGTACGCAACCGGTATCATGACGGAACGTTCTCCTATTTGTCGAAGTAGTACATGAGTATTTGAGCGTAATCTATGTATGTGTTGATGACGGTTACAGGGCGACCAGAGAGCCTGCGCGCAGTGACAACTTCTCAACAGACGATGCTGGCTGGTCCTGTAAGCAAATCAAGTGAAGGGATGGCAACACTTCGGTGGTCACCGCCCCCGTAATTTTTTCCAGCGCGAGAGCAGCGCATGCTGAAAACGTCCGAGACACAAACAGCGTCTGCACGGTGGGAAATTGGTGGAAGAGATGCAGCCATTCAACATCGTTCGTAAACGCTAATTGACCAACTCCTCTGGGGTCGAGCTTGAGCTCAAGATGGGAACAGTGGAGAGTGTCGCGGAAAATTGGCTGAACACCTCGGCCATGTGCGAGACTCGCCAGTAAATTGCTCCGCGTAAAATGATAGTGCTGTCCCAGCACGGGCAGTTTGCGCCATTCATGCTGATGGTGATACCGCGCATAAAAAGATAACTCGCGCATGCCTGAGTGGGGTTAACTTGGGGCCGACTGAGCGATTGACGAACTGGGAGATTTGCGTGGCTTGAAAGTCAACAGACCGATTCAAATAATCTATGGAGATCTGCTTTAGTTGAGGGCCGTCTATTTGGGAAACAAGTCGTCCAGATACTCGATAGAACCTATGAATTTAAAGGTGGTGAGAGCAGGAAGGACAGTCTGTGTGACTGGAGACGGGCGCATTCGATCAGGGTGGGGACTCAAGTAGCCGACCGGGAATTCCATGATAAAGGTTTCAAGCCTCGGCGATGCTGCTAAAAACGCAATGATCGTCTCGGGTGAAATGTAAACAGCAGGAGGTATATCGCGAAGGTCGAAGGTGACAAGGTCACTGTCCGACAAAAGAAGGGTTGGTAAGTCGGAAAGGGATGCCATGCAAGCGGAGTGTCTGTAAGCGTGGTGCAGTTCCTCCCAAGAATCCCGGGAAGGACCGACGCCTTTCCATCAGAGAAATGTCGAGATATGTCAGTGCTGGAAGTGGCTCCTGCATTACCGTGGCCACCTTTTCCAGCTGCGAGCCCATTACATTAATCTGAGATAACATACACGATTGGGTGCTCGAGTGCAGCACATATTTTCTTCTTCTTCTGGCCTGAGACTTCTCCAAGCGCGGCGATAATCAATAACGATAGGAAATTCTGGCCAGATAGCGAGATTCTCCCTGACAGAAATTCTCTGTGGGCAGAGAATTCGGAGATCGAGACGGTGTGGTGACAAATATGAGTTGTCGCCAGCTTTGACATACGTGCGCCAGTAAGTGCCATTTCCATACAGGGAGATATACATTGATCATTCGATAGAAATCAAATATTTCAAGCAAGACATTGTCTGAGAGCGCGCTGATTGTTGTCACACGGCTGTAACTCTCGCCTGTACCACACAAAGTCAGTACTTGCTGCGTCACCACGAGGGTGCCGAAGGGCGCACTTTGAGCATGTACGTCCTCGCGTTCCTTGCAAAGACCTTGAGCAATATGTGAGGTCATATCAGAAAGTAAATTGCTCGGTGGCGAGAGCGGACAACAGCTATTGAAATTTGCAGTAACTCGCTCAGTTGATTGTTCAATCAAACGGCAAAAGGGGCACTGGACACACCTAGGAGAGCCAATCGATGGGAACGGTTCGAGAAACTCGGTAGGACTGGACATCGGCTGATTGAAGCAAAGAGCAGTTGTTGGAACTCGACCAACTTAACTTGAACTAGACCAGTCTTCATCCAGTGATAGCCAGTCCATGGATAATGCAGATAATGAAATAGGGTCTACGTACGAAGGAGCAATCAGTACCAGCCCTATAGGGGTGTTTGTTTGTTTGTTTTTATTTATCTATTATTTGGATCCATAGGATGTTTGTTACGTTCTGGACCCGGATGGTGAAAGTCTCACTTCCAGACTGGGGTCGAAGAAAGTTCAAAAGAAAGTTGCACACTGGCACTGGGCATGTCTCTCGTTGAGCTCTCGCCTAAGCGTCGCATTCGCGAAGAGGGCTTCGTTGCGTCCTCTTGTATCAGATTCCGTACTGTATGAGTCGGAAGGGAGGCTAGACAATAGCTGATTGGCGAGTAGTGGGGAGAATTCGGCAGTCCATAATATGGTACACAAGACTTTAGACAAACTTTTGGATGTCCATTGGTAATGTGATAATGAAGCCTCTCTTATAAGTTACAGTACTGTACGATGATTGGAAGCGCCAGCCTAGGAGAGCGCTTACCGTATCGGTTCGGACCTTGTCGGCGGGCCGGACCTTGGACTGAACATAACGTTCCGTCGCTTGACCCGCCCATCGCCTTCTTTTCTTCTTTGTTCCGTGCGATGAGTCTCCTACGCACAACGCGATGCGTGCTCAGAAGGCAGAATAGTGTCGCGCACTTCCACCTCTCACCAGCGTGGTGGGCAGCTCGAAAAGTACTCCAGCGGTTCAAGCTTGCAGACATTGGAGAGGGCATAACAGAATGTGAAGTGATCAAATGGTACGATTGTCAATTTCTTGAATGGCCTGCTACGTGATGTAGAACGCCGTTTATGGTCTCCATAGGAGTACGACGCGAGGAACGCAGACGGGGGGGGGGGGGGATATGCTTTATACTCCATTGTCTCTCGTTTCTTGGTTCAAACTCTGACGCCCGTGCTCCACCCACAGGAACGTATCCCCCCAGTCTTCCGTCAGTGCCTTTGACCCACTCTGTGAAGTCCAGAGCGACAAAGCAAGCGTCGAAATCACGAGTCCATTCGATGGTACCATCAAGGAGATCCTTGTGGAAGAGGGGCACGTCGCCAAAGTTGGCGATGGTCTGTGTGTCATCGAGACCGACGAAGACGTGTCGGATGCTTCTGCTTCCACCTCCCCTGTGGACCAACTGTCGCACCAGGATCAGAGACACGACGCGTCGGACCCACCAGCTGGTCAGACGATCCTCCGAAAGCCCGCCGTCCACACCCACTTGACCCAAATGACCCGCCAGCATCGGCGTCCAAGGTTTCTTTACCTCAAGGAATAGCGAATAGCATGCCGCGGGCGGACGTGCTTGCCCTACCCGCAGTGCGCCACTTGGCGCGGGAGAGTGGAGTGATATCGCGTTGCTTTCCCCAGGTAGCGGAAAGAACGGACGCGTCGAGCGCGTGGACGTGGAACGGTACCTCGCCCGTGAACAATCCGCGGCGAGCAGCAGTCACTGCACCCCTCCTCCTGCGGCAGAGGACGTTGTCGTTGAGTTGGGACGGACGGTATGGAATGTGGAAAGCGATGGAAAAGGTGCGTAAAAGTCGTTCTCTTCCTGGGTGGTTTTTTAACGATTCGTTTTTCCTCCAGAGTTTGGAAATCCCACATTTTGGGTGAGTGTCCCCGTCTCGGGAATGCTTGCGATGCTTATATGCGTCTAGTTATTCGACCTCTCTCGATCTTACTGCGTTGCACAATTCTCCCCATCTCAACGCGAACATACCCCGCACTATCTTCCACCATCACAAGAGAAATCTACCCCGCCTCTCGTTTCTGCCTCATCGTTAGTTCCCGTACCTCAAGTCCATACCCCACCTGCGTCAGGCACCTATGACAAGCTAACCTACCTCCCCATCCTTCTCAAAACCCTTTCCAAGGCATGCACTCCTGGCCACTTTTCGCTCCTCCATCACACCGGGCAGCATCTCAGACGGCCAAAAACCGACGTTGACCGTGCGCTCAAATTCGGACATCTGTGTGGCGCTGTCGACGCCGACGGGACTATACACGCCAACGGTTCGTGCCGTGGACAAACACTCCGTCTACAGCCTCGCCTCGACCCTCCGACACTTTGCGCATCTTGGGCGGCAAGTGCCCAACGCGCTCACACCTGCCGAACTCCCGCGACGCGGCGGGACCCTCACCGTGAGCAACATCGGTGCAGTTGGGGCCGGTGAGAGCGCGATGCCTTTGCTCGTGCCCGGCGGGGGCGTCGCGATTGTCGCTCTGGGCCGCGCTCGGTGGACGTGGGATGTCGAGCGGGGCGACGGGACCGGTGAGCGGAGGCTGAAGATGGGGGTCAGTTGGGCGGCGGATCATCGTGTCGTGGAAGGTGCGGAGCTCGCGGCGTTCGTGGAAACGTGGCGTAGGTACGTCGAACAGCCGGAACGGATGATAGCTGAGGGTGTTTGAGAGGACGATCAGCCGTGACGCAAACAATGTACAGTAAAACTACAGTCACTTCAATGAGATGCCATGATTCGTGGTCTGAAGGTGGATTTGGCGTGCCATCTTTGAGCGCCGAAAAGAGTGAGCCGAACTCGTTTCTCCGGTGAGCGGAGCTTATGACCGTAAATGAAGTAAAGAATATCACGACTGGGTCCCCTCCAAGGGGTTGGACGAACCAAACGCGTGCCACGGGTGCCACCACATTACGGTCCCAACGGCTAGCGACAATCTGAAACGTCGGGTATTGTACGACGATCCCGAGGCGCATCGCACGTACTTTATCCATTTACTGTAAATTGCAGTAATTTGGGCCAGCTACACTGGCAGCCGACCACGCTTCTCTTCTTTATGTTCTTTTTTTATTTTTTTTAGAACGTGCAAATTTTTAAAAGCCTTCCTAGCAACGCAGCCGTCCTCGGTCCTTTCCATCTTGCTGTAACGACGAGACCCGGGGTGCCACAGATGTCAGGCGAGAGAGGGGGCAGCTCTAATACACTGCGGCGACAGCTATGTATGAAGCAGAATGGGTGGTAACCGACAGAAGGGGATGCGTGCGCCCCACCGTGGCTGAACGGTGCGACCACTCGGAATTATGCACGTGCTATGATAGAGGGCGTGCGGTACTGGCCCAGGTGTATACGTATCAGAACTGCGTCGCCTCGGGCTGAGGCTTGGCCTAAGTCAATTAAACCCTACCGAGAAAAAAGAAGCTCAGTGCAGCTCGCGGTACCTTGGCTAAATGAGGCCCGTCAACAAGAGGTTTCTTGTACGAGGACTAAAGAGTCACATGAATGATGTACGATCCACAGAATTGGGTGCAGGACAGTACAGTCGTCAAAAGCGACAGCGATTGCACGGACACGGTCCGAGAATTCGGGCCTGGTGTATTGGTGGTTTTCAAGTAAGTTATGACAGATCGTCGATCAACTTGCTAAATTATCAGATGGTAATTCGTTTAAAATGACGTCATGCTGTACGTGTTTGTCTCTTTTCTCCGACGCCTCGGATTTCATCATCACTCAAAGCTCACAGTACTTCTTCTCACGACTCGAGGGTTGTTTATGTAGGACCAATAGACTAGGTCCGTCTGAGTTTCTGAGCATTGCTTGTTCGGGGCATTATTTCTGAGAACGAGGGGTAATCGAGTCCACAGTAGTAGCGTGTAAAAATAAAATTAGCCTCAGTATAACTTCACTGTCAAGGACGAGTTGGCTGCATTTATCCCAAGCTTAACCACGGTCCTGAATCGGTTGTTCTCAGAAAAAGATTGAAACTAATCTCTATGAGATACGAAGAAACCGAGTAGAAGAATAGGAAGAGCCCGCTATCACAGAAGATGCCTTACTACTTGCTGTAAATTTTACATTTGGCTTTACCAGAAGAAACCGATTTCTTGGGCGTAGGCGCGCAGCATGGTCACTCAACTGAGTTGGGCCTATTTTAGTATAACCAACAAGCGACGTGTTTTACGGCTGCTCATGGGATAGGCTTTGGATAGACATCTGCGATGACGGGTCTTCCCTCCATAGACAGCAAATTATCTCGCAATTCCTACTCTTGTACACGTTGAGATTCAAAAAGGTGCATGTACTGTACCGTACGCAATTCTGGTCTATGTCTAAATAGTCCCTGGAATAATAACAGCAGCAAAAAATAAAACAAATGAACCCGAGATAAACATAGATACCCCAGATAAGATAGGTAGCATCCTTCCAGCCAAACTCACGAAGAACAGCATGCAGATTTGTGTGCCTTCTTCTGCGTACTTCTGTGGTCGCCAAGATTCACGGTGCTGCCGTTTCCAGCGGGCTCGGCCACTTCCGCATGGGCCTCCTCCCACTCCCAGCGCCTGGACGACGCGCTGCGCGATATACGCGAACACATCGGACACGCCCGCGCCCCGTCTTGGCAGATGTAAAGAACAGCTTCGGCCCGCGTGGCGGACGGCGCTGCATCGTCCGCGCGTTGCATATCGCGCCGGGGTGATCGTAGGTGCGGTAGACGTCGACAGCGTCGACGTCGAGCGCGAGAGGCGCGCTCGGTGCGCTGTGAGGGAGTGCCGATGGGGATGAGGAGCGCGAGCGTGCGGGCGGGGAGGAGGGCGCGGATTCGTACGGATCGCCGAGGTCGGAGAAGGAGGACCCGCGGTGTGGAAGGAGGTGAAGCCCGTGTGCGTCGAGCTGATCGTGCCGTTCTGCGCGGGGCTGAATCGAGAGCGCGATTTGGAAGGGCGTTTGTGGTGCAGCGCGTGCAGGTCGATCGAGGCCGTGCGCGGAGGCGCCACGATCGTAGCCGCTGGGGCAGCTTCGCTGTCAAGTCCGGAGATGATATCGGGGTGAGAGGACGGCGGGCGTGCGCGTCTCGTCGACAAGGACGATGTCTTCCCCATCCGCGTCCATATCCGCGTCTGAACTTGTGTTCCCGTTCTCGTGCAAGCCGTTTTCGTCGTCTGATCCGCTGACCACACGGGCAGGAACGTGGCCCGCCATCCAGCCCAAATCGTCCTTTGGCGTTTCGGGGCTGCTGGATCGGGACTCCGAAGGGGGACGAGCTCGTCGATGAAGCGCAGGGCGATGCCCTCTGGGACCGCGGCGCCCTCAGAACCGCGTACGAGATCTGTCTTGTTCCCGACGACCACGAGGCAGTAGTCCTCCATGTCCTCGTCGGAGAGAGGGGCATGGGCGCGGAACTCGGACCACCACCGGGTCAGGGCGTGGAGCGTTGCGGGGCGATTGACGTCGAACATGAGGACAGCGGCATCTGCACCACGAAAGAAGGCAGAGGAGAGCGAAGAGAAGCGTTCCTGGCCGGCGGTATCCTGTCAGCGAGCAGAGTGAGCGACGATGAAACAGGGGTGGCCGGGTGGAGAGACTGACCCAGATTTGGAGAGTGACAGACTGCTCTGAGTCGGAGTGATGGGGCACCGTCTTGGCGATGAAATCGGCACCAATGGTTGCGCGATATCCGGTCGAGAAATGACCAGAGACGTACTGTGTTGGTGTTAGCAACCACTGAGTAAGCTGAAAACCCTTCCAGCTTTGCGCACCTGGCCCCGGATGCTCGTCTTTCCCACTCCAGAGTTTCCGATGACGACGAGCTTGACCGTGCGCATGTTGCGTTTTTTTATCTGCGCTGGAGATAGTAAAAGTTATGGTCTGGGTGAGAACATAAAATGGTTCCGTGTATTGTGTCAATGGATGTCGTTTGTGGACTCTCGCCGCAGAGATCCGGCGCGGCAGTCTCACACCGCCGAGACGCGCGCTCGTGTGATTACTCCAGCAACTCAACTGCCAATGAGCAACGCAGCAGGGTCAACCACCGACTCTGGGCCCTCGCTGCCGTCAAACTCGCTCTCGCCTTCCGAAAATAAGATATTCAAGAAATGGCGCAAAGAGTTTTCCTTACTCACGGGTTATGGTATCGACCCGGGCGACCGCGTGTTCACCATCAACCGTCGTAACTGCGAGCGATGGAAGAAGGACCTCTTGGACTACAGTACGTATCTCGTCTGTTCCGTTTCTCATTTGCACTTGCACTTGCTTATGTGTAGCATAGGCCCATCGATACAGTTCATGTTCAAGCACCTCAAGCAGGCCGGTGCAAACGCCACGCCAGCTCACTTCCCTTGCATGCCATGCGACCTCACTCATTCTGGCGGCTTCTCTCCCGACGCAGGCGCAGTTGTCCTTTGCCAGGGGAACTTTCTCAATAAGAAGCACATGGAGCATACTATCGTACACGAACTCGTGCATATGTACGATCATGCAGTGTTCAACGTGGATTGGAATAACCTGCGACACCACGCGTGTAGCGAGGTGCGTTCGTAATACGTCGTCCTACGATTAATTCCTTACAGATATTCCATACCCGCTCCCCCCCTCAGATCCGTGCAAACAGCCTGAGCGGAGATTGTTCCTGGGGACGTGAGATCCAGCGCGGAATCCTATCTTTCTCCAAGCAACACCAGGTACGCGCGACCTTCTTCCGTTTTGCGCTCCAAACTAGAACCATATCGCAGACCTGCGTTCGTAGGCGTGCCGTGATGTCCGTCATGGCCAATCCGAACTGTCCGGACAAGGAATCAGCCGAGCGTGCTGTGAATGAAGTTTGGGAGAGTTGCTTCAACGACACACGACCCTTTGATGAGGTACGTCTGATCGGTATTACTCACATCCCCACTCTGTCATAGCGACACGCATACTGTACACAGATATATTGATACGTTACCGCGACACTTGAAGCTTAACGAGCCGCGATGCTACGCCCAAAGAGTGGGGGTGTCCGATTATTCGATTAGATTCAGGAATAGAAGTTGGGCGGACCAACTAGTTGGGTGCTACGTAGGGTTCTGTACCCCAAGACGCACGGTGTTGGGTTCAAAAAAAGATATCAATTGGGTACTATTGTCTTTCTTCTCGACATCTTGTGGATCTATGCAAACGCCATTGCGGAACTGTCTGCACGGAGATTACCGCTTACAGTACGTAATGAGACCTTTCTGATCTAAAGCGATGCATGAAAGACCTTCGCTCCTGATACTGTATCTCTGGAGGCAGTACGGACATGGGCTACATGGCCCAAAAAAAAACACATTTGGGGGTCGGGGTCTGTTACCGAATAGCGCCGTTTTTAATTTCGGCTTTTGTTTGGCTCAATGTGCCGGAAACCAATGAAGGCCAGTAAGTAGGACCAAGTAGGACAGTAAAGTCATTATTGTACTCGAGATTGTACTCGACGTTTTAAATTTCCCGGTGAAACATCAACGAAATTTAACCACTTGAGAACGCACGCGACATTTTCAGTTGCGGTGAGCGTGGTTTCTAACTTACATGGGCCTTTCATACGGATTGGTGGAATTGGCAGACCGACATTGGTGGTTAGTACCATTCACACGTAGCCACACTAGTGCCTTAGCACAGTACCAGGACGTGGTGGTCCTAGTGCGGTACATTTCTGGGCCCGGTGCAGATGTTGAAAATAAACTCATGAACTTTTCGGTAAGTTGGCAAATTCCCAGATGCTTCACAGTCCGTCAAGTTTCTCGGGTGTTGAAATTAAATCTCTCAAAATAAGATAGCTCTGAGCCGGAATGAAGAGGTGCTGTTGCAAGCTTCGCAGGCATAGTAGTAGCAGGGAAAGGGATTGGAACGAAGAATAGAGGCTGAAAAGGGCGGGCCTCACCATACAATACATCGAATGGCAAAGAGTACTTACTATATCCGAGCCATGCAGGCGGAGGACCAGGTGCACTGCCAATTTGCCTGTGTTCGGTAGTATACGGTACACACGGGTGTTTGTCAGTCCTGGGGTATTATGTAAAGACGCCACAATGTCTTCGATGTAACCGAGTGCCACTGTCGGCCTGCCGATATCTTGCCTTGTAACTTATCCTGCCATGAACATGGTCGACGTCAAAGATTCTTGGAACAAATCCAAGATACCCACTGGCATGGGACCATGGAGTTTGTACATACTCGTTACTGTCCACATGCTAAGAGGATTCAACAGCCCAGATATCGTTTAGTGCAATCTTCGAACCTTCGCACCACCAGTGATGACGGTGACTTAGAATGTTAATTCCTCAAAAAGAAAACTTCCCTGTCATGGACGTCATTTTTAAAACTTTGAGGATAGTTTTGGTGAAATAAAACGATCGGGTCTATGCTTTCTCCGGTCGGGCGGCATTTGGTAAAGGAAAATACCACTCACCGGACTCACCCTCATCAGTCTGCAAAAGGTGGGCCGCTACTGTAATTGGTTGTCAGGAGGTGCTAACAAGTAAGTGACAGCGCGGCTTGACCTCGGCCGGGAGGGAACCCAGCCTCATGAATAGCACCGCGGCGTTCCCTCACATCTATAAAAGCTGGTATCTCGTCGAGCCTGAGTCGACAGACGCCTCATTTGCTCCTACCTACTTTTGTGTCTAGGTAGAACGTTCAGCATGAGACCCACACAAGAGCTCGCTCAATCCACCTTGTTCACTCAACGGTGTGAGACTCTTTCTATCGCCGATAGAGTCAAGCTTTCGCATGAACGTGCCAAGGCGATCGGAAAAGCGTACGGTATGTGGATTGACTCTCCCTTTGCAAGTGTATCGTCTCACTGTCGATTGTGAACGACAGCTTTAACGGTCGAAGACATACTCTATCTCTCACCCAAGTTTTGGGATATGCATACTGATCCTATTGCGTGCATTGATGGAGCGGCTGAGACTCTCCTGACCATCCAATACAACCTCTGTGCCGGAACTCTGGCGACATACGTAAAGGGCCGGCCTGATCTTGTCCCTCTTCTTAAGAACGTACTCGACTTCGAAGTCTCGTAAGTGTACTTCCTACCGCTAGCCAACCATAGCTCCCATGGCTTATCTACGTTTTTCAGCGGCCAGTTTTGTCTTACAGAACTTGGACACGGGTTAGATGTTTTACACATGGAAACAACGGCAACGTTACTCCCTGATGGATGCTTCGATCTTCACACACCTTTAGAGCGAGCAGCCAAGTAAGGCCTCTCGGTTTCAACTTTAGACTTTCCGTCGTTTACAGTAAGGCACCTAGGTACATGCCGCCAACCTCGCCTGTTACTCCCGGCTTTCGGTGCGTCTCGGTTGTATTCGCGCGGACCGTCGTGAACGGAGAAGACCATGGTGTAAAACCATTTGTCCTCCAGCTCCATGACGGTCAGTTCATGACCCCTGGTGTTTCAATTAAGTACGTCACTCGTAGTGGTCAACTGTTTGGAAACTCATGGATCGTTTAGGGTCTTACCACCACGCGGCGGGTCGCGTCCTCTCAACCACTCGCTGACTTCCTTCAATCATGTACGACTCCCACCAACAGCTCTTCTGGGTAGCATAGAGAAGCCCAAAGACCCTCGATCGTCGTTTTTCGAAAAGATAAACCGCGTTGCCGTTGGCACCCTGGCATTAAGTTCGCTCTGCATACCTTCATTGCAGGTCGTATCATACATTGCTGCGCGCTATAGCCTCCGACGAACCATCGTTGACGCAAGTGGGGTGCAGAAGCCAATCATGTCCTTCCAGACGCAGAAGCAACCGATCCTCACAGCGATTGCACAAACCTTCGTGCTTAGTGCCATGCACAAACAGGCCGTGGCGTGGTTCACAAACCCAAAGCAAGACCCGCGCGTGCGCCACGCCGTCGCGACGGTGCACAAGGCAGTGGTCATTCAAGCCTCGCAGGCGGCGAATCTTGTACTTGGAGACCGCTGCGGCGCGCAGGGCCTTTTTGAAGCGAACCAGTTATCCGCATTACACGTACGTGCGCTAGCCCCTCTTTTTCTTATTCTCCGTCCCGGCGCCTCTGACATCGTTTCTCCATCCAGTCTGATATACGCGGGATCGCAATCGCTGAAGGTGACCTGCTGGGAATCTCCATTCGTGCGTACCGTACACTTTCTCTGCCATTGTGCATCGCTCACATTTTACTATCATAGGCCTCGCATCTGAGCTCCTTCTCGGACGCTATGCCCTTGAGCCACCGCGCTACCCGGACTCCCTCCTCGCCCAGCACGAAAGCGGACTCTTCTCTGAGCTCCGCGCCGTGCTTGCCGCAGCGCCAGGCCACCGCAGCACCACGTACGACCGAGAAGTCCTCCCACGCTCATTGCCGCTGGTACTGGCGATCGGCCATCGCATTGCGTATGACGCTGCGCGCGCGGCGCAGGTCGACGCCCCGTTGCTGGACCTGTTCGAGGTGGCGGCGATTATGCAGGACGAGGCGTGGTACGTCGAGAGCTTGGGTATATCGAGGGCTGAGCTGCGTAGGCGCGAGGCGCATGCGCTCGAGGCGGTCTTTGCGCGCCTGGAGGAGTATCTTGTCAGGATGGATGTGGCACCATATATCGTGGCGCCGATTGTGTCAGATGAGAAGTGGGAGCACTTCTTTGGGACGCTACCGACGTTTTCTGAGAGTCGTGCAGTAAAGGAGGAGAGAGCTGCGAAGAAGATCGCAACGGTGCCGCTCGTCGAGAGCGATATCTTGCAGAAGATCCCTGGAGAGTGGGACACCACTTTGTCGATGGTACACGGAGTAGGCGTCTCGGTGATGTCCTAAGGCTGTAGAAGTCAGCCTCCCATTCTTGTTTTCTTGATACCAGCTGGTGGACTTCACGGACTCGGAGCCCTTGGAACTGCCGGGGCCATGTGATCAGTATTTATAATTTTGACATATTCCAAGCAGTAATTTTACAAAAAAGGAAATCTTATCAGGCAAGGTGGCTGAGATAAAGATCGAGACATTCCCGACCTAATTGGACGGCCCCCCCACTAGAAGAGAGTCGTTTTATTGTAAATTACAATAACTTTAAAGTGAACGTTCCAGTAAGAATGTCGAATGTTCTTGTACAGTATGTTTTCACGAGACGCGAACGAAGAAGTCTGCGATGATGTCGAGCAACTTCAATTGAGGTGAAAGTCGCTGGGTTCGGGGCCCAGAAAATCCAAACTGTCACCATACCCCAAACGTCGGCCACGAGCTCCTTCAATCAGGACAATGAGAAAAATGCTTCTCGGTGACAACGATACAAGACGACCTCTGTGAGCAACAGTAGACGGTGTCAATAAGTCTGACTCGGATATGTGCGAGGAGTGGCCCCTTAAACCTCCCAACCTCGTTGCTGATAAGGAGGCGACAAGGGAACTCATCTAAGTACAGAGTAGTCACCCGCATTGTAGGACCAATCATATATAGGGTTCCCAAAGAAGAAAAACAAAGGAGTCGTTGTCCAAGAGCAAACAAAAGCATAAGACGTGAACAACGAGGTGTCACGGTGGTGCCTGTCGGTGTTCAGTGTGGGGGCCAGCAGCCTAGGAATTGATTTCAGGTTTCAATTTGTTCCGTCAAAGGAAGAAGCGATTCAGAAGAGGGCGAAAGGGGTGGATGAGCGCCAATGAAAACACATCCGCTGACACATTTTGCGCGCGCCAACCACATTTTACCCTAACCCAGATGAGTCAGCTGGGCATTGTCTTGATGGTTTGTCACCGGGAAAATAGCTCGCCGCAACCGCCGAGATGATTCATGACGGACGAGCAATTCCACGAGACTGATCGTGGGGAGAAACGGACGGACTCGGAGATGCTGCCTCACCAGTACAGTCACGAATCACGACAAACGTGACAGACCACGTTTGCTTCGTTACCCCATCTCGTCTAAATAAAGGCCAGGGCTTACTGTAAAGAAGGCTACAGTACAGAATCCAGGCAGTGCAGCTCGTGATGGGCCTGTTGGCGAAGTTCATATCTCCCAGGCACTACTGGCATTAGCGCCTCATGTCTTCCCACTGCAGGGTCTCTAGGGAACAGAGAAGCCTCCGCAGATAGAACGCTGGCGAGCTACCTACCTTGGAGCCGCAGTGGGGTGTTTGTTTGTTTGTATGTTTTCCTTCGCTACATTCACGAGATTATGAAAGTGGGGACCAGCATATTAACCTATCACCTAGGCACGTGGAGTTGCACGCAATGTGGGATAATCTTCTTTTCCTCCTCCTTCTCCTTCTCGTGCAGTTCTCGAAACACCCGCCTGATGACGCTTGATGCCTGGGCATCTGGTGTAATGAGAAAGCCGTAACGCCGCGAGTGTCAGTCAACGGTGCAATTAGTAATGTCATTGCGTAGTCTGGCTTGGGCACCACATGGTTTCCTGATGCTAAAGTACTCCCCTGACGCTCATGATCGCGCTCACGTAACTTGGTGCCACTTCGATGGCTCCTTGCACACACTGTGCAATGGAAGCTCGGGCAAAATAATGGATAGGCGCCTATCCAGAGCTAGATTTCATCAGCTTGATATCGGCCCACCATCTTGCTGGGCTCTGGCGTCTTGTGTCGACCATCTTTGCCGTAGGCCGTTGTAGTACCAAGTGCCAACTCGCCGTTACCATACTTTCTCCGGGCACCTTGGACTGATCCCTCCATGGATTGTTCTTGTAAATTAGAGGCCCTCAGGAGTCTCAGGCTCCCGTCCTCGGATTTTCGTCCGTGCTTGGGACATTCGCGCTAAATTTCTTTTGCCAGGACATCGAGCGAGCCGCGGACCAGTCATCTTCGGGCGCCTGTTTCCGGAAATGGGGGAAGTACCTGACGTTTATAATCACTGGATGTGACGATCTTCCTCATGGCCTTGTGCTTGTACTCCGCTTTCCTTTTTGTGGGCTTCTCGAACATCCATCTCGGCGCCCAACTGCTCAGGCCCGTGGCTGGCCCAATCAATCAGTTGGTACGGTTAAGTATAACGTCGTTACATTGCCCTTCCTCTTCTTGATAGAACTACGGCAATGGCTCTGCATCTCGACTATTCAGAACGAGCGAGCAGTGCAGAGTTACTTGGCGGCCGTGTGTTCGTGGGAAAGTTGATACCCAGACTTGAGGGCGCTTCAGCACATGGAAACGTAGCCATGGTTCCATTTCCTTTCGTGGGTCGGTCCCGGGTTCTTTCCGGGCCCTCCTTATAATAATATCCTGACCCACAGATCGGATTTGAGAGCCACTCTCGCCCAGCCGCATTTTCTCGTCCACAACATGAGACCGACACGAGACCTTACCCAAACCCCCTTGTTCACTCAACGGACCGAACTTCTATCCATCGCTGACCGAACGAGGCTCTCATATGAGCGTGCAAAGGCCATTGGAAGGGCGTATGGTGCGCCAAGCTCAACTTTTGTCATCGTTATCCTCTCACGCCTGAGGCTCAATCCCAGCTTTGACGGTCGAGGACGTACTTTTCCTCTCTCCTAAGTTTTGGGATCTCCACACCGATCCCATTGCGGGCCTTGATGGCGCCGCCGCAACTCTCCTCACCCTCCAATATAACCTCTGCGCTGGGACCCTCGCCACGTACCTACCCGAACAGCCCGACCTCGCCCCACTTCTCCAACGTGTATTGGATTTCGATGTCTCGTAAGCACCGTCGTCCGTAATACTTGCTTCAATCATGTCACTGTCTAATGTTTTACAGTGGTCAGTACTGTCTTACAGAGCTGGGACATGGCTTGGATGTCATACACCTGGAGACGACCGCGACGTTGTTACCCAATGGCAGCTTCGATCTTCATACGCCACTGGAGCGGGCGGCAAAGTGAGCCGTTTTATAGCCGAAGTTTTTTCCCGTTTGACGTCGGTTATCAGATACATGCCGCCGACTTCGCCAGTTAGCCCGGGCTTCCCTTGTATATCCATCGTATTCGCGCGGACCGTCGTATATGGGGAGGACCATGGAATCAAGCCATTTGTCTTTCAGCTTCATGATGGTCAGACGATGACATCCGGGGTCTCGGTCAAGTGGGTCGTGTCGCGTCAACATTTGTGAAGCTCTAATATTCTTCTTTAGGCTCTTACCCCCACGGGGTGGGTCGACGCCTATCAACCACTCGCTAACATATTTCAACCATGTACGGCTACCCCCATCGGCATTACTTGGAAGCATACAAAAACCGAGAGACCCACGGGCGTCGTTTTTCAGCAAGATCTACAGAGTGGCTGTCGGGACGATCGCGCTCAGCTCTCTCGGGTTCCCTTCATTGCAAGTTGCGGCCTATATCGCGGCACGCTACAGCCTACGACGACACGTAGTCGATACCAATGGAGTGTCCAAGCCGATCATATCCTTCCAGACCCAAAAACAGCCTATCTTGACCGCCATTGCGCAGTCCTTCGTTCTGCGTGAGATGCATAAACAGGCCGTTACGTGGTTCATGGACTCTTCCCTCGATCCGCGCGTGCGCCATGCCGTTGCGACGGTGCATAAGGTAACCATGGTCCAGACTGCGCAGCGGGCAAACTTTGCACTTGGAGACCGGTGCGGTGCGCAGGGTCTATTTGCAGCAAACCAACTCCCTACCATGCACGTACGTAAATGTTATATTAGGCTATGCCCGCTTTGCCCATGCCGTTCTATGATATACAGTCTGAAATGCGGGGAATCGCAATCGCCGAGGGTGATCTTCTGGGAATTTCTATCCGTGGGTTTTTTTTTCATGGCGTTTTTGCGCCCATTTCTCATTATGTGCCCCCCCCCCCCCCTCCAGGCCTCGCTTCTGAACTTCTTCTCGGGCGTTATGCGCTGGAATCGCCAAAGTACCCAGACAGTCCCCTTGCGAAGCACGAAGCGGGTATGTTTTCAGAGCTGCGCGCTGTGCTCGCCGTGGCGCCAAGCCACCGCAGCGCATCGTACGACCGGGAGGTCCTCCCGCGCTCGCTGCCTCTCATCATGGCCATTGGCGACCGCATAGCGTACGAGGCAGCGCGCGATGCACAGGTCGATGCACCGCTGCTCGCCCTGTTCGAGATCGCGTCGATGTTGCAGGACGAAGCGTGGTACGTCGAGCAGCTGGGCATCACGCGCGCCCAATTGCGCTTGCGCGAGGCTGAGGCGATAGAGGCGGTCTTTCCACATTTGGAGGAGTACCTCGTGCAGATGGACATCGCGCCTTATGTTACCGCACCGATCGTGTCGGAGGAGAGGTGGGAACGCTTCCTTGGCACGTTACAGGCGTTCGGCGAACCGCGCAGCGGGTGGAATGCGGACCTAAGCATCACATCGGGGTTTCTCTCCAACGAGCTCCCGATGCAGATGTCGTCCCATCGGAGTGTTCGGTCGATGCTTTGAGCTTTATATCCATTGTTATACCCTATTCTATCTCACACATCAAGCTATCTGGGCCTGTCATTTTCTTTTTTTCACTGTAATCATACCTTACATACCAGTAAATACATCTGGAGCCCAAATAATACCATATCCGCGGGACTGTCATACTCTACGGGCATCGTTCGTAACCAGAAGGGTACTGTGAGATGGCTGAAGCGCAGGCTTACGTGAAAAAAAATGATTGAAAGGCGGACGATAAACGCCACTCGATGGTTCCTTGACCCAGCAGGTGCAATACAGTCTCTGTACAACATCAGTGGGGAATATGGCTGGTTACGGGAATGGGCGGTAAATCAGCAGACACTCAGGCAGGCACACCCCATCTACGCAGAGTGACTTATCAATGATCAGTCGTCGTTGTCCCACACCCTCATCCTCACGCTCGTCCGAGTCCGTCCACATCACGACGTCCATCGCGATCAAGCACCGAACTCGGTCTCCTCGGGTAGTACACTTCACAGCCAACTACAATACTCCTGTATAACTCTCAATGCGACCATCGATCAGGTTAAGGTATGGTTAAATGTCTCCAAGGCGCGGCGAGGGGCAAGAAGGGGCAAGAAGGCTGTGAGGTGGAGCTCACTCATCAAACTTTGCTTTAAACCGAGGTGACGTGTCTGACATCCCAATCTCACTGCCAACTGACCTAACTGGTATCTTTTTCTTGCACGTTATACAGTTAACCATTCTTATCGACTGTTGCTCCCACCAAATCCCTAGCGCTGCACCATTTGACCTCTATCAAGGGGCTCCTTCATTTGTTCCGTGCTTGATTTTGGATCGCCTCGTATTTAAACTTTTCAAGAACGGCCGCCTTGCTCGGATTCGCAATTAGCCCGAAAGGGTTGATCCTATCCCGACAATCGTGTTGCATCCCAAGTATTCGACTTTCGTTGAGGGCCGGTCGTGAGGCATTGTCAATGTATTTGGCGATGATCAGAAGCCTGAGGGTGCGGTCTCAACTACATTCTCATCCAGCATCGTATACCGGATCTCAGTTACTTCCGTGGCTGTCATCGCTGAATGGTTTCGAATGTAATCGGCCATGTCGGGGTCACCGGTCACCTGTCACCCTCGGCTATCTCTCACATAGTGTGCACGAGGGCAAACCAGGCGGCGCAACTTTTTGCTATCATAGCCACGAAAAGCGGGGTCGGTCGTACTTTCCCCTCGACCCGGTCCCACACTATCTTCACTGACAAACCTTCCATCGCCAGCACCAAGCCGTAGCAATGCAAGTCAGCCATTGATGCCGCGTCGAGTACAAGATAAGGACTGGGAATGACCGTCTAGATGACTGGCCCATCAAGGAACTGCAAAGCTGCAACTCCGTCGAGGACGTGATTCAGCACGCATATATGTTCGTTTTTGTCGGCCCTTGTAATACTCACATTTTACAGGCAGCGAGGTATATCCGGGAGAGCATCAAGTCTTCCCCAATCGCCTTGAGGTGCGTGCTCAGATATCACAACAAAGAATATGGTGGAAAATCTTAGCCGAGTACTCCACCGCGACGAGGAGGATGCAACCAAGTCGAGCAAGTTATTTCTGCAAGATATACTCAATTAACGCTCGATCCCTCTTGTATTTCATAAGAATAGCAATATCCGATCTTCCCACTAGCTTCTTGAGAAATCCTCAAGAAACCAGCAGGAAGGGCGGATGTTGAAGAAGCTCTATAGAGGCTGGATGGCCTGACGCAGGAGAAGGATCAGCTCGACCTTGAAGGCCACCAGTGAGCTTAAAGGAGGTAACCAACCCTCTGCGTCATATAAAACCTCCCTTGGACGACACTCCATCTGTTTGGGTGTAGGCTTCACAAATGAAGAATCTGGAGTCATATTCCTGCCGTGCGAACGAATGATACGGCTCGCGTCCTCTCCTCTCCTCTTACCTCCCTGGTATCTCTTGGTTCTGGGTAGCTCACCCCTGTACTTGTGGCTTCGAATGATATCCATCTATCCGAAACAGTGGCAAATTTGTGCAGCACCACGCGGAGACGCTGATTCCTACGCCATGCGTCACGATGAACTCTGTCCGGTTTCCTCGTGCATGAGTTCCCAGGAAAGACGGAGAAGAACGCCGCCAGCACATGGCCAACTTCCAATTCACCGGTATGACGGGACTGCGTGCGACTCATCGGCACGGAGGCCAAAAAGTCTCGCGTTGTGTTTTTTGCTGTGCTATCGTTGCAAATGCCCAACATTGTCCCACTTTCGGACAAAGTCCACGGGTTTCTTCTTTTCCTTGATGGGTCTCTGACACTGGGTATTGTCTCGTCGCGTTGGTGTTTACGTAAAACGTGTAGAACGCTGGTGTCGTTATTACCTCTTACGACAAGCGCCAGTCACAAAAGAGGTCCGTAACCGCAGCTATCTCCTCACGGTAGGTTTGACGTATCCTGTCTGTGTAGCTCTGGGTATGTGGATGGACATGAAGTTCAAGCTTCAAGAGTAGCGTAGAGGCTTACAAGACCCGTCGGTTCTTCTTCTCTGCCGGGAACTTCGCTAAGGCTCATCTACCGTCACCAGAACTTGATGGTCGGCAATATCAATGAAAAATCAAGAGCCGTTTGTGATGCTTCTACAGTATACTCGCGTGTACATTATTCTCTGACGGGTAGTCCTAAAATAAACTAAAAGAGAAGCGTAAGATAGCAAAAGCTATTCGTTATCGTCGTCCGACAGCTCGAATTTGCCACAGCGTGAGGCGCAACTGGCACCGAGTCAGGATCATCCATTAAGAGTTCGTCGTCGCTAGTCTCCACAGCTTTTGCGTGGGCTTTCTTCGGTGGTGGCTTGGTGCTTCCGGACGCCTTGCTCACGGTAGTAGTTTTCGATGTTAGCTCGGCCCCCGCCAGATTCTTCTAGAACGACGTCATCATCGTGGTCTGGGCACGCATCTTAGTCTTCTTTATAGGTCTGATGTACGCGTCGCTATCCTCGTCCTCATTGTCTAGACTAAGTTACGAGCGAAATAAAACGCAACCGTTAGGATCAGAATGAAATAGAGGGCGCGCTTAAAACTTGTGCTTATGCGCCTGTACAGCCTTGCCTTTGCCCTTTGATGGCGCCGCTCGTATCAGGTCGTCCCCTGAATCCTCATCGTCGCCTTTCGCAGCTGGGGCCGGAAGCGGTAGCGAATCGTTCTCTATTTCAACGTCCGAGCTGGGCTCGCTTATCCCAAAGGGCTGCGTCGCTTCCTTAGTGGCTGCTGACGCAGCTCGCTTCTCTGCCGGGGGCTCGTCGTCGTCGCTCATTTCGTGCTTTGCAAGCCTCCAGGACAGATACGAGGGCAATGGCACACAACGCCGCAACGACAGCTCGTTCTTCTCGGTATATATCAGCGTTGTAGAACGTGAGGGGCGACATGAGGGGCGACGACCGAGGGCCTTGCCCCGGATCCTCGTGGGCGGGAAATAAATCGATTTGATAAGTGGCTATTGATGGAAACACGTGATCACTGAAAACCGAACTGTTTTTTTTGTCTTGTAGGCAGCAGCCCGCTGCCTGCCTCTCGATCCCACAGCCATTCCAGATTCGACAACTCGTGACAGTATAATCTAAAGTGATATATACATTCGTCAGCTGGTTGTCCTAAACGTGACGGAGGGGTGGTTAGACTGTCGGGTCATAAGACACCAGTACGCAACCGGTGTAGGACATTCACTTATTAATCGACATAGGGCTCACATCTTCTAGTGAGCTCCATTTTTGTGTCAACGACGGTGACAGGGCGACCAGAGAGCCTGCGGGCAGTGACAAACTTCTCAAGGGATGATGCCGGCTGGCCCTCTATGCAAATCAAGTCAAGTGATGGCAACACTTCAGCGACCATCTCCCCAGTGATGTCTTCCAGTGCAAGAGCAAAGTGCCTTGCAAGTTCCTGAGATACATGCAGCGTCCGCACGGCGGAGAAGTGATGGAGGAGGTGCAGCCATTCGAAGTCGCCCATACCCTCCAGTTGGTAATCTTCCTCGACATTGATCAAGAGCTTCAGATGGCCCGTGTTGGAGAATGCAGCAGAAAATTGGCTGAGTACTCGGGTTATGTCGGAAACTTGCCAATCGATCCCTTGGCAGAAAGAAGTACACCAATTAAGGCAACGACCAGGACTTGCATGACTGTACACGACGAAGGCGGGTCCGGTATCGTAGAATGCAACATGCGCAATCTTGAATAGGTTTGACTCGGGGCCGGCTGAGCGATCAATGAACTCGGAGAATTGAACGAGCTGTATGTCGAAAAGGTCATCCAAGTGAACTGTGAGGATCTGCTCCAGTTGAGGGCCATCGATTCGTGCAACAAGGTCCTCCAGATACTCGCTGTAACCCTGGAATTCAAAGTAGGTGAGAGCAGGAAGGATGGTCCGTGTTACGGGAGGTGGGAGTATTTGATCAGGGGGGGGAGTAATCAATCGGATTTCGATGACAAAGGTTTCGAGTCTGAGCAACGCGGCCAAAGACGCAACCATGGCCTCGGGTGAAATGTAGCCAGTCAGGGGTATACTGCGAAGTTCGAGTTTGACGAGGTCACTGGCCGACAAAAGAAGCGAGGGTAATGCTGGAAAGGAAATGCCGCGTAAATGGATTGTCTGTAAGCATGGTGCGGAACCTCCCAAGAATCCAGCGGGAAGGATCGGCGCGTTTTTGTCATCCAAGAAAACGTTGAGATGCGCCAGCACCGGAAATGGCTTCCGCATCACCATGGCCATCTTGCCCAATTGGGAGGAGTCCGAAGTGTCGAGGCTGACAGAACATACACGATCGGAATGCTTAAGTGCAGCGATGACTTGTCCTAATGGCCTTTTGCCTCTCTTGTAGCAATAGTCAATAACAATAGGAAAGGCTGGCCAGATACTGAGATTCTGCCTGACAGGAGTTTTGTGTGTGCAGAGGAGTTTTAGATCAAGACCGAGTGGTGACTCAAATACGACTTGTCGCCATCTTCGACATACGTGCACTAGTAAGTGCCATGGCCATACACTGCAGTGTGGGATATTATGTTGATACAATCGTGGAATAGAATATGTTTGGTTGCGATAAAGACCAAATATCTCGAGTAGGACATTGTCTGGGAGCGTGCCAATTGTCGTTGTAGGTCTGTAACTACTACCACCTGCCAGTGTGCCACAAAAAGTCAGTACTCGCTGCAGTTGCCATGGGGGTGCCGAAGGACGCACCTCGAGCGCGTAATCGTTTACTGCGGCGAACTTGAGCCATCCTACTGATATGCAAGGTGGCGCTGGAGGACAGATCACTCGATTGCCAGGGCGGATGAACGCCGATGAAAAATTAACAGTGAGTTCTCAGACAACTGTTGGGAAGAACGACTGATTGGAGAGTAGCAGTGGGAACATGGACTCAGTTCAAGTAATCCAGAAATGCGTAAACGAGGGCTTTGACGTACCTCTGAGTATCTATCGACAATGTGGGTAATGAAGTAGACTCGGTGGAAGAAGGAGCTGCTCTTATATTACTGTAGTGAAAGGAAGGACGTTCGGAGGGAGACCCGCTGGTGTAAGCGTGAGATTAGGGGCTCAGGCAGCTCAGGGTTAGACTTCACGCCAATCACGCGCCTGAATACTCATATCCCCCGATGACCCCGCCGTGCACTTATCCTTTGCATCCTCGTTCTCCCCTTCCCAACTTAGAATGAATCAATAATAATGATTTACAAACCAACAGTCCCCCCTCTCTACCTCGTTTCCAGTACCCCGCGCTTCAGTAGCTTCAGTCGCCGCATCACAAGTTTTCCCTAGTACGATTAACTTAGTCTTCCCGCTCGTGTGCGGCATCGCCATGACGTCATAGAGGGCGCCTCTCCCATCAAATGCATCCGTAGAGGCCGCGGTATCCCCCATCCCATCGAAGTATGTGTGTCTACTGTACTGTACATTCTTTGCATGGAAATTCCCGAGTTACGCGCCTCACGCGCCTCACATTTGCGCCTGAACTTCCCACCCTCGTACAGCACCCACGAAATGAAACATCGCCTCCACTTCGCTCACCCCGCATCGCAACACTAGCATGGCCTTCATCTCCTCCCCAAATTCCCAAGGTTGGCGGGAACGATTATTCGTCTCCCTTTTTTTCATGGCTCAAAAAACTCACCCAAAAGACAACCCCTCTGTTTCAGCTTCATGGTCTCTAGTTCCCACAGCCACAGCCACCTCGACCCCCCCCCCCCCACGACCCTCGCCGCCGCTTCATGCCACCGTGGGTGCAGAATCGATACGGGCCCAACAAGGCTGCGGGAAGCGCCAACGCTGCAGCCCGATGGGTTCCGTTGCAGGCTCGGATGTAAGCGGAGACGGTGGTCGCGATGACGTCGTTCAAGTTCCCGCAAGAGTTACCCGCACATGAGAGCGCGTTGCCATCTCCTGCCCAAAGGCAAGGTGCACTAAACGCGGGTGCGCATCCGTCCACGTTACAAAGCTTAAGTGGCATTGGTACGATCAAGGAGGCAGCGTTGCAAGCGGAGAGCCCTGTCAGTAATGGAAATCGGAACGGTGACGTGGACAAAGATGGAGATGGGGACATCGTGTAGACGATGAGCACGAGCTGTTAATCCCGTTATCGATGAAGGTGCATCGCACACCACTTCCTCTCGACTTTAAGCACTCCGTGCCGACGAAAACCGTCCCCGCGGGCCTATTCAAGGCGCTTGCGAACGGCAATGGCAGCAGCAATGGCCACAGTAACAACGCGAGCCTCGCGAGGGTGAGGTACAACGAACCCGCTGCGCTGTGCGAAGCCACCTCGGCTCGCCATGCATCCCGCCTGTCACTCGATGGCCTGCATGTCCCCGCCATTTCTCACACGTGGTAGGCTCATCTTCGTGTCTGTTGCGGTCTGTCTCGTAAATGTTGAATGGAGGACCTATTATCGTACCTCGCCCCGCTGATGTATACATGCCGCCTAACGGTGACCGATCTTTTCGCATCATGAGATATGGAGAGCTTTCGAGAGATCAAGGGACGTGAGGGTACAAGTGGTCGTAATAGTCGTGGTGTGAAGGAAAAGTCTATCTCCGTGAGTGTGAGTGTCGATCTATCTGGGTCCGGCACTATATTATCTCGTTTCCTTCTCTCACGTGTTCGGCTCAGTTTGAGTCGATGACACACCAGGTGCAGGTCCATATCCCACATCCAATCACACCAGCCATAACGCGACTGAGTGTAGACGAATGACACCTCAACCATGAATCTGAGTCTGTTACCACCAAAGTTACCACCTCTCAGGCTCTCCATTTTTGGTGTTGCGTGGATGGTGTTGTAGTTTTCCCTCTGCTTGTCGAACGTTCAGGTGTACGACCTGATTGTGCTGTGCAGTCAATGCCGGTCATTGGAAACCAACGGGACTAGAACAATCATAACATGTGCACTGCTGGGTTCGACGACTCATAAAAGTGTGGTCTAAAGTATTATATATATACATTCGCTAGCGTCCATGGTTGTCCTAAACGTGACATAGAACTGTCAGATCCTAAAACACGAGGCCATAGAGTACGCAACCGGTATTGGACATACTCTTATTTGCTGACAAAGGATTCGAGTCTTTTATTGAACTCCTTTTCCGTGTCAATGACAGTAACAGGGCGACCAGAGAGCCGGCGGGCAACGACAAACTTCTCGATGGATGATGGTGGCTGGCCCTCGATACAAATCAAATCAAGGAATGGCCAGAGTTCAGGAACCATCTCTGTCGAGATGTCTTCCAGTGCAAGAGCAACGTGCCCTGCGAGCTTCTGAGATACATGCAGCGTCTGCACAGCGGAGAATTGGCGGAGGAGGTGCAGCCATTCGACATTGTCCGTACCCTCTAATTGACGACCTTCCTCGAGCTTGGCCACGAGCTTTAGATGGACCACATTGGAGAGTGCGGCGGAAACTTGACTGAGCATGTGGGCCATGTGGGAAACTTGCCAATCGAGCCCTTCACAGAAGATGCTATTCCAAGTAAGGCGACGATCAGGACTTGTGGGGCTATACACGAAAAAGGCGACTTCGGTACTGTAGAAGTCAACATGCGCGTGTCTGAACAGGTTGAACTTGGGGCCAATTGAGCGATCAATGAACCTGGAAAGTTGAGTGACCTGAAGATCAACAAGCTGATTCAAGTAAACTGTGAAGATCTGGTCCAGTTGAGGGCCATCGATCCGGGAAACAAAGTCCTCCAGATACTCGCTAGCGCCCTTGAAACCGAAGGTGGTGAGAGCAGGAAGGACGGGTCGTGTTATGGGAGGTGGATGCATTCGATCGGGGCGGGAAGTAGTCGATTGGAATACAATGTACAAGGATATGAGCTTGGGCAACGCGGCCAAAGACACAGCCATCACCTTGGGTGAAATGTAACCAGTCGGCGGTATATTAAACAGATTGAGAGTGACAAGGTTGCTGGTGGATAATAGAAGGGTTGGTAAAGTCGGATAGGAAACACCAGATAGGGTGATTCCCTGTAAACATGGTGCAGAGCCCCCCAAGAATTTGGTGGGAATGACAGGTGCATTTCCATCGTTCGAGACAATATGGAGTTGTGTCAGCACTGGAAACGGCTTCCGCATTACTGTGGTGGCCATCTTGCCTAATTGGGAGCCAGTAATGTCGAGGTTGACATAACATACACGATCAGGGTGCTTGAGTGCAGCAATGACATTGCCCTGCCCTAATGGCCTTTTGCTTCTCGTGGGTGGGCGATAACTAATAACGATAGGAAAGGCTGGCCAGATACTGAGATTTTTTTTGGCAGGGGTTCTGTGTGTGCAGAGGATTTGGAGATCAAGACGGTGTGGGGACTCAAATATGATATGCCGCCATTTTCGACATACGTGCACTAGTGGGTGCCATGGCCAGTATGGGAAATTGTCTTGATATGTATATGATTGGCATCGATAAAAATCAAATATCTCGAGTAAGACATTGTCCGGAAGCATGCTGATTGTCGTAGCAGGTCTGTAACTGCCACCTGTGTCATACAAAGTTAGTATTTACTGGAGCGGTCATGAGGGTGCTGAAGTGCGCACCCTTTCTTTTACTACGGCGGCCTTGAGTAATCCTACTGATATGTAAGGTGGCAACAGAGGATGGATCCCTCAGTGCCAGAGTCAATGGGGAGAATGGGCGAACGCTGATCGAATATTAGCAGTGAGCGCTCAGTCAACTGGTTGGGCAAGTGGAGGTAGTACACACTTGGGAGAGCCGGTCGATAGAAAAGGTTCGGTAAAACTCGGAGAGGAAAGTGAAGAATGGCTGATTGGAGAGTAACGGCGAGAATTGGTCAATTAAACTAGCGATGCGGTAATTGAAGGTTCTGACGAACCTCTGGGTGTCCATTGACAAAGGATAACGAACTAGACTCTGTAGACGAAGGAGTTGCTCTTATACTGTCACAGTACGCGCCCCAAGCCCCAACCAATTCAACTGTGCCAACACTGCCATTAGGGATTTGATTGGAACGATACAGGATTGCTCGTAGGTAATACAGTACACCATTTCGGTGATAGAAACCATTCTAGGAATATGAAGGCACGTTGCACCTGGACAAGAAAAAGCAAAAAATTACTAGGTCATGTGACAGGATGTCAAGCAACTCATTCGCAAACCACAGCTCTTTGCTAGCGCGACGTCAGGTCATGATTTAAGACTGTACTCCGAGATGTGGACTTGTGTTGTCAGCCAGACCTCTCATATAACCAAGGCGTGGCTGAGCATGTTGTACTGCATACGACCGTGTAAGTGAAACCCCGAGCAATTATGATGACTGTGGGAAGAACCAGGATGTCTGACAGGCTGTGTGCGGACGATATGGAAATCAAGTATTTTTGACAAGGGGTTAAATTTGATGCGCTGGGCAGAGCTGCTGAGCCCTCATCATCACGAACAGTTTGCTCGCCGTTCGATTCCACCGCTATTCAGGCTCGCCAACGAGCCTTTGCTCTCTTGTACCATTCACCAGCGATTTCCATCAGTGTTCCGACCACTTGAAGTTCCAGGTTTTTCATGTTCCCTCTCGCCAAACTAGTCCGCAGCGGCGCGGTACCTGCCATCCCGTCGAGGTATATACCTGTCATACATTCACCACCTGCAGATTCCCGAGTTCTGGGTCTCACTTTTGCGCTCAAACTTCCCTCCTTCGTTCAGCATCCCCGAAAAAATGAATCATCGCCCCCACCTTGCTTACCTCACACAACGACCTCGCTCATGCGGCTGTCGTCTCGAATACCACGACCGGTTCTCGTCCCCCTCTCCCTCTCCCTTACGCAGTCAAAGCTCAACAATGTCGCTGGACGGGCTACTTCTGGAGGCTATGGACAATAATTCAACCTCGCCGTCGTCTCCTCCCAAAAGCCTAAGGCTGGCGGTAAGGATTATTCCCCATTTCCATTTTCTTATGGCTCAAAAACGCATCCAAAAGACAACCCCTCTGTTTCAGCTTCATGGTTTCTAGCTTCGAAAGAGAAAGACCCAGTATTTGGACCCAGTGAATTCACGTTCACGCTGCCACCGAACGTACCCGAGTTCCCACAGCCGCAGCCACCCTCGACACGATCCTCGTCGCCACCTTATGCCACCGTGGATGCAGAACCGATACGTGCTCAACAGGGCCGCGAGAAGGGCAACGCTGCAGCTGTGTGGGTTCCGCTGCGGCTTCAGACGTAAGTGGAGGTGGTAGGACTGTGATGACGTCGTTCAGGTTCTCGCAATCACCTGCATATAAGAGCGCTCCGCCGTCTCCGGCCCAACGGCAATATGCGTCGCATGTTGGTCTCAACCACGTCCTCACCCGGCATTTCGTACCGGATCTCGGTTACTTCCGTGGCAGTCATCGCTGAATGGTTTCGAATGTAATCTGCATTTATCGGCCATCATGTCGCGGCTATCTCTCGTATCGTCCACGAGGCAAATCAGGCGGCGCGAATTTTGCTAGCCAAGAAAACCGAGGTATTCCCCCTCGATTTACTCTTTAACAAACCTTCCATCACCAGCACCACGTCGTGGCAGTTCAGATCGGCCCTTGGTGCTTCGTTGGGCGAGTACGGGAAAAAGACCGGGAATGGCTTTCTGGACGACTGGCTCGTCAAGGAACCGCAAAGCTATGACTCCGCTTAAGACATAACTCAGCATGCATATATGTTCATCTTTGTCGGCCCTTGTAATGCCCATATTTTCCAGGCAGCGAGGTATGTCCTGGCGAACTAGGACGATGTGCTCGTCAACAAATTTTGGCGCATTCAAGTCTCCCCCAACTCCCTTGAGGTGCGTGCTCAGATATCGCAACGAAGGATATGGTGGAAAATTGTGGCTGAGTATTCTCCACCGTGACGAAGGAGATGCAACAATGTCGAACAAAGTTAAATCTGCAAAATATCAACACTCCATCGCTCTCTTATTTCGTCAGGAACAGCAATATCCGACCTTCCCACTAGTTTTTTGAGATCTCCTCAAGAAACTAGCGGGAAGGGCGGATATCGAATGTGCACTGAAGAAGTTGGATAGTCCTATACAAGAGAGGGTTCAGCTCCGGTCTTAAAGCTTGAAGGCCATCAGTGAGTCCAAGGAAGGTACTAACCATTTACGTTATAAAAACACTTCCTTTGACGACACGGCGTTTGTTTGGTTGCTGTTATCGCTCGACCGAAGAATGTCTGATGTAGAGCGTTTTCCCGTCGTGCGACTGGGCGATGCGGCTCGCGTCCTCCCCTCTCCTCTTATTCCCCTACGTCTCTTAGCCCTGTGTTACTCGCTCCCGCCCGTGTAGCTTCGAGCACATGCCTGTCCATCCATTGGCTATGTCGCGCAGCACCATGTGGAGACGCTGGTTCCCACGCCACGACCAACTCTTTCCAATTCCTCGCGTACAAATTCCCAGGAAAGACGGAAAAAGAATGTCGCCAGCATATGGGCAACTTCCAAATCAACCGGTATGACGGGACTGAGCATCGGCATCCTGAGTGGAGGCCAAAAGTCGTGCGTTGTGTTTGCGCCATCGTTGGGATGCCCGTATATCCTAGGCACGTAGATCCCTCAGCTCTTTTCCCTCAATGGATTCCTGACACTGGGTAGCCCACCAATTATTTCGATTTAGAAAGTCTTGCTGCGTTGGTGTTTATGTTAGGGACGGCGGTGTTATTATTTATCACTTCTCATGACGGGCGTCTAATACGTCAGTCGCAAAAGAGGTCCGTGACCGCAGCTAACTTCTCACGGTAGTTTTGACACGCACAAATAGCTCTGGGTCTGTGGAGATTGCACAGCCACGAGGTTCAAGGGCGACGTGGAGGCTTACGGGGCCTGTTTGTTTCTTATCTGGGAACACCACTGACGCTCATCTACCGTTACCAGAGCTTGATTGTTAGCAACATCAAGACCATGAGCCGGTTGTGATATACTCGCGTGTGCTCTGACACACTTCGGACAGGTACTGTCTTGAAGCAAACTAAAAGAGCGAACTGTATGATGCATCGTCTCCGCTCAGACGCAAGAAAGGGGTGCTAGCAAAAAAAATTGTCCAATAGCTCGATATATGCTGCATTTGTCGCAATGCGAGGCGCAGCTGGCGCCAAGTCGAGCTCACCCATTAGGAATTCGTCGTCGCTACTCTCCGGAGCGTTTGCGTGGGCATTCTTCGATGGTTGCTTAGTGGTTCACAACTTGCGGACGGTAGTAGTTTTTAACGCTAGCTTGACCCCCGCCGAATTCTTCTCGGGGGACTCCGTCATCGTGGCCCGTGCGGTCGTCTTGCCTTTCTTTATAGGCCTGATGTACGCATCGCTCTCCTCATCGTCATTGTCTAGACTAAGTACGAGCGAAAAAAAAAAAACGCAACCGTTAAAATCGGATCGGAAAACAGGGCAGTTATAAAGGAATGGAATAGAGGCAGCGCTTACGACTTGCGCTTGCCCCCTTGTGCGGCCTTGCCTTTTCCCTGTGCTGGTACCGCTCGTATGAGGTCTTCCCCTGAATCTTCACTGTCACTCTTCACAGCTGGGGTCGAGGCCTTCTTCGGTAGTGGTAGCGGACCGTTTGCAATTTTAACGCCCGAGACGGACTCGCCCGCCTCAAAAGGCTGCGTCGTTGTCTTGGTGGATGCAGGCGCACCCCGCTTCTTCACCGGAGGAGGCTCGTCGTCGTCGTCGTCGTCGTCGAGACTAAAATCTTCGTCCGATGTTGATACCTCGGTGGTGGACATGGAGTCGTCCTCTTCGCTAGAGTCATTGCTACCCCCGCGGTCTTCCTGGCTTTCCTGGGGCTGTTGTCGGGGTGTTCCAACACGAGGATTTGGGTGCAACTCTCCCGGGTGGAGAGTGCGCCGGCGGCGTCGGCGTTCCTCATTCCGTGCTTCGCGAGCCCCAAAAATGGATACGATGGCGATGGCACACAACATAACAGTATTAATAATAACCTCTTCTTCTTGGTCCGTATCTGTACTGTTAAAAGTGAAGGGTAGCATGAGGGGCGACCAAGGGGGTGACTAACGAGGGTCGTAGCGGTCCAGATCTTGGCTGATTGCGGGGAAATAAATAAATTCGATAAGGGTTATTGATGGAAACACGTGATCACCAAAAACCGAAAGAAAACATTTTGTTTTTTTTGTCATCTGGGCGTGGGTGGAATGGCTGGTCATCGATGAACAGCTTGCTCAGCTTTCGGTCCCACCGCCATTCCAGGTTCACCAACAAGTGATTCCGGATTCTTCGTACTCCGAGGCTTCGAGAATCGCGATAATTCGGCTGTGAAGCCGTAAAACTCGCAACCTATTTACTGATTTTTGAATCCGCCAGGCAACTACTTCGTCTTCGTGTCTGTGGCCGTCTGTCTTGTAAACATTGAATGAAGGACCTCGCACATCTCGCCCCACTGGTGTACACATGACGCCTGATGCAGTGACTGACCCATTCGCGTCGCGAGATACGGAGAGAGGTTGCGTGGTATGAAGGGACATCAGGGCGCGAGGTGAACAGGTACGTTCGAAGGTCGAAGCGCCGAAGTCCTCAAGTCTATCTTTATGACTGTGACTGTCTATCTATCCGTGTCTGATACTGTATTCTCTCGTTTCCTCCTCTCACGCCCCATTGCACCCTTGCGATACAGACTGCCATTCACTAGCGATTTCCACCGGCGTTCCCACCACTTGAGGTTCCGGATTCTTCATGTTCATGATTCCGAGTTGGCGACGAAGCCCTAACACCACCACCCATTGGCCGATCTTTGGATCCATCGAACAATTGCTTCGTCTTCACGTTTGTAGCCGTCTGTCGTGTGAGCGTCGCATGCTCCGCCCCATTGACATACACATACCGCCTAATACGGTGACTGACCCATACGCATAATGAGATACAGGGAGAGGCTGCGAGAGGGGAACGGGGTGAACAGGTGCATATGAAGGCCGATGTCACAATGCGAAAGAAGGGTCTGCCTCCATAGCCGAGCACCGAGCTATTCGTCTGACATTGTATTCTCTCGTTATTTCCTTACATGTTCAACTCAGTTTAACTCGATGTCCCCACGCGGTGGCGCTGCGCATTGGCTTGTATTCCGCTTCCAATCGCAGTAGGCAATAACGCGACTTGGACATTGTTAGCACCTTGTTCTCCACTTTTTGGTATCATATATGTCGTATTATGTTTATTGCTTACGCTTGCCAAACATTCAGGTGTAGACTCGGTTGCGCTGTGCCATCACTCGTGTGGTCCAGAGTAGGTGTATGCATTGTCACGGTGAGAATGTAGTCTAAAACGGTATATAGTCATATTCTTCTGCGTGTATGGTCGTTTCCTAAATGTAGAAGAGGGGTGTTTAGAACAGCTGGATCGTAAAACACAAGGCCAAAGAGTACTCAACCAGAATAGGACATTCTCTTATTTGCTGACATAGAACTCGAGTCTTCTACTAAAGCTCCATGTCTGTGTTGATGACAGCGACAGGACGACCAAAGAGCTGGCGGGCAGTGACGAACTTCTCAATAGATGACGTCGGCTGGCCCTCTAGGCAAATCGAGTCAAGGGATGGCAGCACTTCGGTGGCCATCTCCGCCGTGCTGTCTTCCAATGCGAGCGCAATGTGCCTTGCAAGCTTTCGAGATACATCCAATATCCGTACGGAGGAGAATTGGCGGAGGAGATACAGCCATTCGACGTCGTCCGTACCCTCTAAATGACGGTCTTCCCCGAGCTCTGCTGTGAGCTCTAAATGGGCTACATTGGAGTGCAGAGCAGAAACTTGGCTGAGCACGTGGGCCATGTGGGAAACTTGCCAATCGATCCCTTCGCATTCGATGCCATTCAGAATAAAGGGTATATTTTGACGCGTACGACTACATGCGAAGTTCACTCTGGTACTGTAGAAGTCAACACGCGCGTGCGCGAATGGGTTTAACTTTGTGCCGACTGAGCGATCAATGAACCTGGAGAGTTGAGTAACCTGAAAGTCAACAAGTTGATTCAAGTAACGTATGTCCATTTGGACCAGTTTAGGGACATCGATTCGGGAAACAAGGTCCTCCAGATACTCGCTAGCACCGTCGAAACGAAAGAAGATGAGAGCAGGAAGGACGGTCTGCGTTATGGGAGGCAGGTGCATTCGATCAGGGCGGGGAGTAGCTGATGAAAATCGAATGTCCAAGGATCTGAGCCTGGGTAATGCAGCCAAAGACGCAACCATCACGTTGGGTGAAATGTAACCAGTCGGGGGTATATTGTAAAGATTGAGTCTGACAAGGTTATTGGTGGACGAAAGGAGGGTTGGTAAAGACGGATAGGGAATGCCAGATAAAATGAATGCCCGTAAACGTGGTGCAGATCCTCCCAAGAATCTTGCGGAAAGGACCGGTGCATTTCTGTTGCGCGAGGCAATGTGGAGTTTTGTCAGCACCGGAAACACCTTCCGCATGACCGCGGTCATCTTGCCTAACTGGGAACTTGTTATATCGAGGCTGACATAACGTACGCGATCGGGGTGCTTGAGTGCAGCAATGATGTTGCCTTGTCCTAAGGGTCGTTTGCCCCTCTCAGGTTGGTGATAATTGATAACGATAGGAAAGGCTGGCCAGATACCGAGATCCTTCTTGGTAGGAGTTCTGTGTGTGCAGAGAATTTGTAGACTAAGACGGTGTGGGGACTCAAATACGATCTGTCGCCATCTTCGACATACGTGCACTAGTAAGTGCCATTTCCACGCAAGGTATAATATGTAAGTCCCTTGATAGTTGGATGATTGGCTCCGATAAAAAACAAATATCTCGAGTAAGACATTGTCTGGGAGCATATCGATGATCGCCTTTGCAGGTCTGTAACCGCCACCTGTGCCACACAAAGTCAGTACTTGCTTCAGTAGCCAAGGGAGTGTTAAAGGACGCACCTTGAGCAGGTACTTTCTTTCGTTTCTTGGGGCGACCTAGGGCAATCTTTCTGGCACGTGGGGTGGCACCAGACGATGAGCCATTTGGTAGGGAGAGCGAGAGAACGCTGATCGGTTAATTGGCAAGGAAAAAATGACAAACGAAGGCACTAGACATACCTGGGAGAGCCGGTGGGTAAGACAGATCCAGCAAAACTTGTAAACAAACCTGAGAAATGGCTGGAGAACAGTGGCGAGAATTCGGTGAATTAACCTAATAATATAGGAAATGAAGGCTTTAGACAAACCTGTGGGCGTCCATTGAAATGCAGATAATGAACTGATGCACTGTGGACGAAGGAGTCGCTCCTATACTAACGACCAACCCTATGACATCCAGTGCAGCCGAAGTTATTTGTGCCGTGAAGTGTATTTGGAACGTGTCCACTGCATAATACACTGGTTTCAGATCATTCCATGGAATGCGAAGCAATCCGCAATAAGGCACAGTGCACAAAATAAGCATCCAGGTTACGCCAACAGAGTGTCATCTACCCATTCACAGTAACGGATCTTGCTATGCGAGTTCGGACGCCATCCGGGTCAAGAATTGAAGCTGTGCGCCGATACTCGGACGCAAACTTGAATACGTTATCAGCCAGACCTGTGTCCTCTGGAAAGAGCGGGACTGAACGTGTTGCACTGCATAGCCAAGCTGAGCGCCACCGAAGGGCACTTAGCATTTCCTCATCCGGGATCCCTTGGATCTGAGGCGACTCATATCATGATGTAGACAATTGATTTAGATGGCGTTTATGAAGCCCTCCACCCCAAGCCTCCTCCAACGACATATCGATAAAGTCACCGTCCTCCCGTTCAACACCCCTTTCCTCGCCTGACCCACTACTGCCCGCGTGAACTTCTGCAGTGATATCCGGAAAGGCCAGACGTGCGTGCTCTTGTGTCTTACGTGTGACACTGACCTCGCTACGTTCCTTGGGGTAAAGGAGAAAGTGCCCGTAGTCGCTTGCGACGGTCAGGCTGCATGCCCTGAACGTGTTTGCAACAGACAGGACAGGTCCTGGCGCCCTGAAGCCATTGCTACTCTAGGGTCAGCTAATGAAAGTGTGTTGCTCATGGAGGCCGGGAGTTTACCCGCAAACAAGTTTTGTGTAACCAATGTGAACAGTCGGTCAATTCCATGACCGGGTCATCCTCTTGATACTACGAACGTGTCTCGTCAGTGACCGTAACCTAGAGCAACTGTCATACACTCACATCATCTAAACAAATTGGGCAGCGCTGATCACTTTCAGCACTGTGCCACTCCTTGAACATGGCGGTCGGCAACGACTGCATGACACGCGTCCAGGACTGCAGTTCTTCCAATCGTGAGCGTAATCGGTCGACTTCCGTCTGTCTCTCAATTACGACCTTGTGGTCCTGCAGTTCTCGTCTCTCCAGGCGTTCCAGGGTCGCGCGGAAGGGACCCTTCTGGAATTTATCTATATCTAGGGGTCGGGATCCGGAGACAAAAGATGTAGGCGATTCCGTCGTGGTAAATTGACGTATGGCTAAGCGCTCTGGTCTAGGGGATGTATGGTACCACCTCTCCCCATCGTTTGCGTGTCGATGTGAGGCTGAAATCGCAAGGTCTCCTTCAACCAGGCTTCCCCGGGGGTGGATTGGCACTGCGGTCATGCGATCTAGATCAACAAAGTCCGGGAAACGTAGAGCAGTAGGTTCGACGGAAGACCTGAGCGGATCTGTACCAACGGTCATATCATTTATCACTTCCATAGCTTGTACTGGTCGATACACTTCCGATGGTCCTCGTGTGCCCGGGTCAAGTGGGATGGGAGAGGCTGGCTGGAGATGCGGGCGGCGGTTGACAAACCCTCGAATAGACGCGGACGAACGTTCCGCCGAAGATCGATCACTAAAAGAGGAGCTCGCGATAGATGCAGAACTCATGTCACGCTCGTGGTTTGATTCTGCACGGGAAAGGCTCCGCAGCCACCCCATCCCACCCTCAGAGGAGGTGCTGGCACCAGGCGAATCGGCGGAAAGAGTCGCGCGCGTCAAAGGCGTGTCATTCGCTCCGTCTCCATGACTGCTGCTAGGAAGAGTCGGCTGAAAATGAGAGGGATGATAGCCGGAGAAGGAAGAAAGCCGCCGCCAGGCAGGGTCTAAGGTTCTCAATTATCCAGAGCCGGACGGTAGCTGCATAACATGCGGCTCGGGTGAAATCGCACCACTCACCTGACTCTGTATCCTCTCCGGGTGGCACTGTCGATGGTCCGCGGCGTATAGGTGAAAGGTAGGTCGGAATACGATCTTCCGAGGTGTCATTCGGAGGCAGAGGACTTCGCGATGAAGCTCGTCGCGAAATCGGTCCATCTCTTTGAATACGCAAAGACGGTATGGAAGCTCTAGAGGGTGTGCTGTCCTCCCCAATACGAGAAGATGGAGTCGGAAGATCCAATGCATAGGGACTTTCGGATGGCACAAACTCAGGTGGTTCGAAGAGCCGATCGTCATACGGGCCTACAAAGGGGAAAGGGGCGACGGTCGGTTGGATTAGTGGACCATCGGCAAGTAAAGGTGAGACGGTGATACGGACTCGAGAAGGATGCGGCTGCAGGGCTACGAGATCGCTCCGTGCCACCTTCGACAGTGTAGTCTGTCCTCTGCCTCCCTCGACCGAGTGTTCCAGCCAGGGTATGAATAGCCTCAGGTGAAACGGGTGACATGTCGGAACGATACTGATCGGTCATCGAGGAGGCGATTGGAGGCGGTGCAACTAGTGGAGGCGCTGCCGCCGGCTGCGCTGGCGAGGCTGTGTAGTTAAAAGACCCCACAGTGGGAAGGGACACGGCAGGGTTTGGGTTTAGGTTTGGGTTCGCATGTGGGTGTTCAATGGTTGAGAAACTAAAGATCTGGCTATCGAAAGTATGAAAACGTTCCATGGAGAGGCGAAACTGTTCGCCGTGTACGGCGCCGGGATTCGGAGAGGAAGGTGGATTGGACCAGGTGGTGGGAGTTGGAGGGTTGATGGAGGAATTCGAAGAGCGTGACTCAAGCGATGAAGTTGGCACATAAGTTGGTTCTTCACACAGAGATGGGCCGGGAGAATATACAGAACCATCTAAGTCGCCATCTGGCGTCGGAGGATGGCGCGCTGTGGGCGGGGGTGGGGGCAGTAGGGGAGCGTCCCTGTGAGGATATGAGAAGAACTAGTTGTCATCGATGGAACGGGCTTGCCCTGCAGAGGTGTTGTTGTTGGGCACAACGCTATTGCTGCGTGCTCTCTTGTTCCTATCGGTGTTACTTAGACCGGAACGATGATCATCTGTACTGCTTGAACTGGTTAACAGAGAAGAGCCGACGGGGGTTTCGAGTCCAAAACCAGACTGATCAAAGGAGCTCTTGAAAGTGGGAACTGTAGAAGGGGGGGTGGACAGAGGTGAGGCTGGGGACGACATCACGACGTTGAGGAGAACACAATATTAATGGTGCCGGTGCGGAACTATCCTCGCTGCGTACAAAACTTACAGTAAGGCTCGTGACCAGCCTGTACACGATAAGCTTAAGCAGGTTTACTCTTCATAAGGTTCATATACAGAATATAGAGCGCGGTGCGGACAGAATGCGTGCAACGTTGTGTGTGATGGTCACAATCGTCACATAGAACGTGAAATACAGTGTCCATATTCGGACGAACGCAGCCTAGTCTAAGTGGTATATATACATTCGTCTGCGACCATGGTGGTCTCCTAAACGTGACAGAGGGATGGTTAGAACCATTGGATCGTAAAACACCAACCCATAGGTTCTCTACCATTTGCCAAGCTATTTGGCGATGTATGACCTGAGTCTTCTACTAAACTCCGTTTCGGTGTAGACGACGGCTATAGGGCGACCAGAGAGCTGGCGGACAACAACGAACTTCTCAGCAGATGGTGTTGGTTGGCCCTCTAAGAAAATCAAGTCAAGGGATGGCAACAGTTCGGTCGCCATCTCCTCCGCGATGTCATCCAGTGCAAGAGCAGCGTGCCCTGCAAGCTCCCGAGACACACGTAGCGTCTGCACGGTAGAGAATTGGTGGAGGAGGTGCGGCCATTCGACGTCTTCTGTACCCTCTAATCGACGACCTCCCTTGAGCTGGACCTTGAGCTCGAGATGGGCCATATTGGAGAGTGTAGCGGATAATTCGCTGAACATCTGGGCCACGTGGGAAGCTTGCCAATCAATCCCTTCACATGAGATGACACTCGTGAGTGGGCGATCCGAAAACGGATGTTCTGCATGACGATACATGGCGAAGGAGACCTTGTCACTGAAGAAGGTAATACGCGCATGCTTGAAATCGGTTAACTTGGGGCCTACTGAGCGATGTATGAACTGGGAGAGTTGCTCAACCTGAAAGTCGACGAGCTGGTTAAAGTAGACCACGAAGCTCCGTTCCAGTTGAGGACTGTCGATCCGAGCGACGAGGTCTTCCAGGTACTCGCTAGCACCCTTGAATTCAAAGGAGGTGAGAGCAGGAAGGACGATCCGTGTTGCGGGAGGTAGGCGTATTCGATCAGGGCGGGAAGTAACCGATTGGAATTCAATGATGAACCTTTCAAGTTTGGGCAATGCGGCCAAACCTCCCACCATCGCCTCGGGTGAAATGTACCCAGTCGGAGGTATATTGTGAAGGCGGAGGGTGACGAGGTCACCAGCCGATAAAAGAAGCACCGGTAATGTTGGATAAAGAATGCTGTGGAAATAGATTGTCCGTAAACGCGGTGCAGATCTTCCCAAGAGTCCACCGGGAAGAGCCGGTGTGTTTCCACCCTTCGAGAAAATTTGTAGATGAGTCAGCACCGGAAATGGCTCCTGCATCGTCGTCACCACTCTTTCCAACTGCGGGCCCGCTGCATCGAGCTTGAGATAGCGTACACGATCAGGGTGCTCGAGTGCAGCGATGACATTGTCTTCATCGGCAGGTGTAATGGAACCCCGAGAAAAGCCATTAATGACGATTGGAAAGGGCGGCCAGATACCGAGATTAGTCCTGACAGGAGTACCGGATGTGCAAAGGATCCAGAGATGGAGACGGTGTGGTGACGCGAATACAATTTGTCGCCATCTTTGACACACGTGCACCAGTAAGTGCCATTCCCATCCAGGAAGATTGGTGTACAAGAGGGTCTTTCGACAGAAGTCAAATATTTCGAGCAGGACATCGTCTGGGAGCACGCCGATTGAGGGGGAGTGTGGTGCAATGGGCTATTGCTCCCCCCCTCGCCTTACACGGGACAGCTTTGGTGACGGACTCTGGGTTCGAATCCGGGCTGGTGCATTCCCTGCGGGCTACCCCGTGCCTTGGCACGTGAACCACCACGGAGTTCCGGCTCCACAACAAACCGGCCGGCCCTTTGAAAGCCACCTGGGGTAACCAAACCTGGGATTAACCATGCGGCATCGCGCCGCTTGACGTTCACTTCCGTCCTACCCGGGTCCCTGCTGCAGCGCCACCAGCATACCCACGCTCCGGGGTCCGATCAAATAGCTGCCCCCCGGTTCTACCCTAACCCGACATGTATCCGCTCCTTCCCGATTCATCTCGCCCGCCCTCATTCACCTGGCCAAGCACCGCTACCACCAGTACCGACGTGGCCGAACCTACCCGTATTGGAACACACCCCGACACCCTCTGCAACCCCGGCCCGCCCCAACCCTGTATGGCACGGCACATGGCTGCCCTCGTGTGGGATAAAGGCCGAAAGACGTAAGACCCATGTGGCAGTCTGGTGTAAGTCCGGCGTAGTGACCCGGCAACCCCCGGTACCCCGGTAGTCGTCGTCCCCAGCGGGGGGAAAGGTGGGTAGGTAAGCCGTCACCCCCAGATGGGCCTGGGAAACCCACTGGTCTAGATGGGCGCCTTGGGGCTCTGTAGTCCGGCAGACGGGTCCATGAGGATTAGTAAGTAGGTTGTGTTGGGAACCCTGGGACACGGACCGTGTAACCAGGGGTTTGTGTGGAGGAGGCTTGATGATGACATACGCACGATGGACGCTTACATTACCGACGCTTCAGGGCCCCTAACCCGGGTTTCCCACTGTACCCTCGCTGACCTCCTATGGGTTGGCTTCTCTATAACCGTAACTTATCTCGCGTGGCTGCGACTCATAAATCGGCCACTTATCAAACGTGTTTCGTAAATGGGTTAGATTAGGTAGTTAGTCAGCCCAACCGGTCTGTATCTCTGGTACACACCCCGGAATATAAATGGATTCAAAAAAAAAAAAAAAAAAAAAAAAGAGCACGCCGATTGTCAAAGGACGTCTGTAACTTCTGCCTGTGCCACACAAAGTCAGTACTCGCTGAAGACACAACGGGGGTGCTGAAGGATGCACCTTGGATGGGTACATTCCTTTTTTCCTTGCGACGACCTCGGGAAACCTTTCTGATCGTATGTGAGGTGCTACCTGAGGGTGGACCATACAGCGGGGAGAGTAGATGAACGCTAATGAAAGACCAGCGGCAAGCACTCAGTTGATCGAAAGCGGAAAACTAAGGCGCTAGACACACCTGGGAGGGCTGAATGACGGAGGTGGCCCAAAACTCGGCGGGGAAACTGGATATCGACTGGTTGGAGAGTAGTGAGAGGAAATCGGTCAATTGGTCCAGTAAGATGGCAAACAAAGGCTTCAGACAAACCTTTGATGGACCATTGATAATGGATAAAGAGCTAGGTTCTGCAGACAAAGGAGTCGTTCTTATACTAGTACTAATACCAGTCCCATGGGTCATGATCCTGTTCAGTTGCTGTGGAATGCAGTACAGTCGGAGTACAGAAAGTGTCCGTAACACCGCTACACATGAGACACGATCGAATGAGGTCATTCGCGAATGCGAAGTGGAGTGTACAGGAAATATTGTTGCCTGTTGGGCAACGTACTTAATAGAACCAGTCCATGGAATTTTAAGCGACCCGCATTACAGTGAGGCAAGGTGTGCAACTGTGCATCAGGTGTCGACTCGGACTAGACAAAAGAAAAACCACCTACATCATGCATCAGAATATACTTACTCACAGATTACGGATCTGGCTGGCACGATGCCGGGTAACGAATTGAAGCTGTACTCCAACAGTACCAGATGCAGACTTGAATATGCTGTCAGCCAGACCCAGGACGTGGCTGAGCGTGTTGCACCGCATAAACAAACCCCTAGCATTTACGATGACTGTGGGAAAAGCCAGTGCGCCAATATTTCCGATAAGTAGTTATTTCTGTTCACGTGACGAGAGCAAAGCGATTTCATTGTCGAAATTGTTTTTTGTTTGCCTTGTTAAGCGTGAGTGGAATGGGTGATCACCGACAACAGCTCGCTCGACTCTCGATTCCACCGCCGTTCCAGGTGCCCCTCTACTCTCCTGCCATACAGACCGCGATTCACCAGCGGTTTCCACCAGCGTTCCCGCCACCCTCGGTCCTTCAGACCCCCATTCAACCCTCATTCTTTCCTGCTCCTTCTCCCGGTCCTCCTCGTCCCATACACCCTGGCCACCGTGCTGCACAGGCAAGCATCGCCCTTACCGCCGCAGGTATCCATCCTCCCCACGGTCCTCCTCTCACCCCACTCGGACATGCCCAATTCCCCCCAGCACCATTTAGCGGCGCACAGTTCCCACCGTTCCGTAACCGTCGTCAGCCCAGCGTCAGTATTGGCGGGCCTCCCAAGGCACAACTTGGTGGCGCCGGGAAGAACTACCGCCCACCGTCTCCGACCGCCAACACGGTCACCGTTACCCAGAAGTCGAACAAGGCAACTGTGAATCTTCCGAAAGAGACAGTTCCCGCTGGCGATGGCCGGCCACCTACAAGGTCTTCGTTTGCGCGAACTCCCATCCCACCACACCTCGTTCCTCCACAACCACCTGTCGCACCCCCAGACGCGATTTCTGCTGATATTCACCCACCAGATAATTTGAGAGTCGAAGTTCCAAATACCATAGAAGTGTTTTTACCCGGAAAGGTCTGCAGTTTAATTTGCTCCGTTGCTTTGTCTAAAAAAATTTTCAGTCTGCCTGGGACGAAGTGAAGAAAAAGTTCATCGACGAAAAGTTGGAGAAGCTAGGCGTTGAGAAAGGAAACGGTAGCTCGATGCCTCACATTCACGCCCCACATGCACGAGCTGCCTCGGTAAGTTACCCTTGTATGCTACCTTTCCGGATCCTTTCCGCTCATCGACCTTGCAGATATCGTCTCCTGCGGACCCTGCTCTTCTCTTCTTCAAGCTCAACAAGCTGCAACAGGCCCAAAATTCTCATTCTCATTCTGCCTCGGTCTCACCACAACCACATCTTCAGATGTTTAATAATAGCCCCCCTCCCCCCGCAATAATTCAGCCTTTGCCACCAGTGACTGCTAGTTCAGCTCCCCTCCGGCACGGGCATAGCCTGTCCATGGCTGCCGCACCATTTATTCCCCTGCGTCCTTATGCGACGTTCAATAATCCAATTACTTTCAATTCGTTTGGCCCTGGCACATCTCTCGCACCGGACGCTATTCGCTCACCCGATGCTCGTTCGGACCCAGGCCTGCCAACTGACCAGTCGCTTGCTCCGCCAGCCATGCCCGCACGTGCGGACAGCCGACCAGACTTCATCCGCGGATTTGGGCTTGACGTCCCCGAGGAAGCTGAAGAGGAACAGGAAGAGACAGAGCCGGAGACAGAGCCGGACGAACAAGTCGTGACGGAAGTCCAAGAAGAAGAGCCGATGTTGGCAGAGGTATCCCATATCGCCGTCACAGGCGCAGACGACACGATCGACATGGAACTCGAAGAGGCAGATGCTGAAGTCGGCGATATCACCACCGCGGCGCAGTCTCGCATCCATTCGCGTCACGTCTCCCGTCTGTCCGCAGCCTTATCACTCCGATCTGTCGGTGGGCACATGGAATATCCTGAGCCAGAGGTCGAGCACGACTCGCCAGTTGAGAGGGAAATGGACCCAGAGGACGACGCGATCGGTGAGTGGACGGGTTCTGAAGATCTGCGCACGCCCACCGAATTCACAGAGGACGAAGTACGTAAAATTTCCTTGCCGCGTTGCTTCCACGCGTCATTCATCCGCTTTGACAATCTATCTGATCACGTCTGCTTTTTCCCCTTTCTTTACTCCCTTTCACCTCGACTCCTTCCACACCCTTTTTGCGCCTACTTTTAGGAGAGCATCGGAGAGTGGTCGAACCCATCTGACGAAGAGCGTGCGCGTCAACAACGTCAACAACGCCGTCTAATGCGTCGTGCTCACCATCAGCAACAACAAGATTCGATCCAGATTCCTCGCCGTATCCCAAATTTCCCTCACCCGCCGCCGAATCCAGCGCCACTTTCTTCCCTGCTCTCGCGTCCTCGCCGCGAAAGTGACGAGGACATGATATCGAACCCAAGTGACGACAGCTTTGATCGTCCCCGTGCCCTTCCCCTTCCCCCATCTTCCCGTCCCCCGTCGTCGAGGCTGTCGATGCATGACCCTATTCTGGCGCATTCGCGTGCACCATCAAGCAATTTGGTACCGACGCCTTACCAGATGCCCATTTCCCTACCAATCCAAGCGCCGATTCCCAAGCGTACTGAGACGCTCAACCCACATGCAAAACCGTTCGTCTTTGGGGGCCCAGCTCGGCTTTCAGGTTCGTTCCCTCCAGGAACGTTCGGTCAGCAACAGCAACAGCAAGCACCTGTATCGCATGTTTCCCAGCCACCTTTGGCGTTCGGTCATAGCCGTGGGCCCTCGCTTGGGAAGCCCCTCAACGCCGGTGCACCAGAATTTAGACCAAATGCATTTACGTTCACGCTACCACCGGACGTACCCAAGTTCCCACAGTCACAACCACCCTCGACCCCACCTCCGCGATCCTCGCCGCCACCTCATGCCACCGTGGATGTAGAACCGATACGCGCCCAACAGGGCCGCGAGAAGCGACAACGCTGCAGCTCGGTGGGTTCCGTTGCGGCTTCGGACGTAAGCGGAGATGGTAGGGTCGTGATGACGTCGTTCAAGTTCCCGCAGGAATCCCCCGCACGTAAGAGTGCACCACCGTCTCCGGCCCAACGGCAAGGCGCACTAAACGCGGCTGCGCGTCCGTTTACATTACCAGGCCTGGGTGGCATTGACATTGGCGCGATCAAAGAGGCAGCACTGCAGGCAGAGAGCCCCATCAGCGATGAAGAACGGGATGGAGACGTGGACGAAGATGGAGACGGAGACATCGAGGGCAATGATGTAGACGATGAACATGAGTTGCCAATGCCGTTATCGATGAAGGCACGCCGCGCGCCGATCCCTCTTGACTTTAAGCACCCCGTATCGACGAACACCGTCCCCGCTGGCTTATTCAAGGCGCTCGCGAATGGCAATGGCAGCAGCAATGGCCACAGTAACAACGCAAGCATCGCCGGAGAGAGTGAGGAACAACGGACGCGCCGTGCTGTGCGGAGCCGCCTCAGCTCACGCGAAATTTTCGAGCATGCATCCCGCCCGTCGCTCGATGATCTGCACGTCCCTTCCATTTCTCACAAGGCGTCACGTGGCAGGCTCATCACCGATCCTGGCCGGTGGGACGTTCCTGCCCCTCAGCAGGAGCCGCCCCCGCCGGTGCGCGACCGTCGCGCATCGCTTCCTGTGATGAGCAGCGCTCGCTCGTCGTTCTCGGACACATCCGTCAACCCACAGGACATCTCGCGCAGGCTCGAACTGCAGCAGTACGAGGAGCGGCTCGAGGCCCTCCTGGAGAGCAAGCTGGACGATTTCCGCGAGGAGGTGCGTGCGCTACGGTTGGAGGCTGGTGCCAACGGCGGGATCGGTTCGGCGTCGACGGAGGCGGCTATCAATGGGGTCGTGTCTCTGTTCCGCGCGCAGCTGCAAGTGTCTGCTGCGCGTGGTCTGGACGATAGCCAGATGGACGCTCGTGGGGAACTTGACTTCCAACTTGTGAAGGATATTGTCGAGCAGGGCCACGCGGAAGCCCGGGCAGTAATTCAACAGGACCTCGATCGCATCTTACGCCGTGTCGAAGCGCTGCAGTCCGCAGAAGTGACGCCAATCAACGGTGGCAACACGGAGGCGATGCTGGAGGAATATCACGCACGCACACGCAACACCGTCGTAGATGCAATCACGCCCATCTCCGAGCGCTTGGACGCGCTCGAACGCATCCGACCACGTACCCCACTCCCACCCCCGCAAGCAACGACGATGGACCACGAGGCCTTGGTGCGCGATCTGCGCGCCGGGCTCGTGCCTCATATCGCCGCTACACGCGCCGAGCCAATAGACTATGACGTATTGACGGAACAACTGTCCCAGGCGGTCAAGCCCCACATTTCGCAGCTCATCGACCTCGCCTCGGACAAACGAGAAACGGCAGGCCTCATCGTGGACAGACTCGTACCCATGTTGCCGCAGATATTCCCCCCTGCAGGCAGTAATTTCGACGTACCTGCCGTCGTGGCGCAATTGGCGGCGGAGATACGGCGGGTCATCGCACCGCTGGACCCGCACGAGATGAAAGAGCAGGTGTCTGGCCTTGTTGTCGAACGACTTGATTCGCGCCTCGCTACGCGCGACCGGGTGCTGGATGGTCTCCAGAGCAAGCTTGTGGACGGGTTCGACCACGTTTTGGAGCCCGTGAAAGAGGTCGCCTCGCGCGTGGCGGAGTTGTCGAAAGGCCAGGAGGCACTATCTCTCCAAACACGCGACTTGGCAACCGCTGCTAGCCACAACGCCTCGGACCTCCTATCTACCATGCCGGAGCTGCTGGCAGGGGCAACGGAGCCTCTGCGGACCATGTTGGCCGATCTCATTTCAACAGGCCTTACGTCTGGAAAGGGACTTCCATCCCCAGAAGATTTCCTCCGCATCGGTTCGACCGTCGAGAATTTGTCGACTGGTCAACAGGCACTGCAAGACAAGGCTTCCGAGCTTCTCGCACTGCACCAAGACGTCCTCTCCCGTCTTATGGGCCTCCCCGACAGCATGGCCGCGTCCATCAAGGCCACGCAGCTCGCACACGCCGAACTCCTCTCTCACACCGTCACGAAAGCAGACTTTGAGGAAGTGCGAAGCATGATGGCGGCGAATTCGGATCTGCAGGTACAGCTGGCCAAGGCGCGTGCGCAGTATGGTACCGTGCGTGCAGAGAAGGATATCATGCTGGATCGCATCTCCTCGGCCGAGGCGGAACGCGATCAGTTGCGCACCAAGGTGGACGAGATACAGGCACTCATGCTGCTGCGCGCGACGGATGCTGCCACTTCGCAGGCGCGCACTATTGAGCTCGAGGAGGCGCTGTCGCAGTCGTTGGCACGGCTCAAGACGTCAGACGTGACGATTGAGAGTCAGCAGGAGCGCCTGCTTGAGCTGGAGAAGTTGAACCGCGAGTTGAATGCAGATAAACAGGCCCTTGTGACCAAGGTGAGATTTTTTTTCCCCTCGTACGTATCAGACTGCTCACAGTCTCCCCACAAAGGTGCACTCCCTAGAAGCGCAAGCTGGTTTTGCTTCGCGCGATAAAGACGCGGCTGTGGAAGCGCTCACTGCGCTGCGGAAGGAGACCGACGCGCTCGTATCACAACAAAGCCATTGGGAGGACCTCCGGCGCGCCAACGAGCAGCTCGAGAAGCTCTCTACGCTCGTCTCGAAGGCACAGATCCAGACGAACGAACCAGAGCTGAAGGAACTCCGCCGCGCGATGAAAGTGCTCGAGAGCGAACATACGGCCTTGCAGCGCCGCTACAAGGAGCAAGAAACGCGCGCCGCGAACAGCGAGCGTGCAGCTAGCACTGCACGCGCGAGCCTCGCGCAAGCCCAACAGCGCGCTGACGAATGGGAGCAACGTGCGAACGAGTACGAGGTGGAGATTGAGGACGCGCATGTGGGGCGCGAGCAGGCGGAGGACCGGGCTGCACAGCTTGAGGCAGAGCATGGGCTGGTGCGGATGCAGCTCGATGAGAAGGACGCCTCGGAGCGTCTCGCAAAGGTGCGTTTTCGTACCATTCTAACATATACAATGACTGATAACGGGTGTGCTTAGGACCGCGAGAGTAAGATGCGAGACCAGGTCGCTGCGCTCGAAGCTCGCGTCGCGCAGCTCCAGGCTCGGTCTAAGAGGACGCCCGTGGGCACGACCGCGAGCGTGTCGTCGCCCCCGCGCCCAGACTCGCGCACCAGCACCGTGTACCCCAGCCGCGCTGCTACGCCTACCGCCGCAGGAACAGGGAGCGTGAATGGCCGGCGCGCGGACACGCCGCCGCAGACGTCCGTGTACGACTCGATACACGCGCCGCTGAATAGGAAGGCCGTCGCTACTGCTGCCGCCGCCACACCAAGGCGGTCGGTGTTTGCGGCGGCGGCGTCGAGGTATGATTGGTCGCCTGCGGTGGCGTCGGCTGCTGCGAGGCGCGTGGCGTCGCCCACACCTAGCGTTGTCTCGGTTGCGCCGACGCTGGGAGACGACGGGTGGTACGAGTAGGACTGTGTGGTGGATTTAATCGACTTTGGCTTCGTTGCTCAGGATCTCGTACGATATCTCTTTTAACCATTGGGTCCCCCACTGCATGCTCAACTTTACACTTTTTTAACACTGACCTTTTTTTGTTTTTGTTTTGGCTCTTACCCCTCATATGGGTCGTCGTTGCTTGCTGCATTCCCCACCACTGGTGGGCTATTATTCCCCTCGTCTTATATGCATACCCTCATATACATACAAATACTTACAATTCTTTACTGAAAACCCTAAAGACTGTCCTCTTTTTTTACAACACAACGGAGAGATGGAGAGAGATAGAAATTTCAAAAAATTGAATTTGCATTATACAATAGCTGGAGATGTGGTACAACAACAACAAACACACATACAACACGCCTGCAAAAAACGCTCCATGGCGAGCGAGCAAGCAGTAGCAGCAAGTGGCGGTTGAACGGTGTTATCCATTACAGTAACTCTCTAAAAAACCGCCCCCTTAGTATATAGACCCCCCGATGCGTGGGGGGGTTCGGGCTCAGGGTAGTTGCCTTCAGGTCGTTGCACTGGTCTCAGACGGGCCGGACCATATCCACGCCTGTACCGCCTCCGTAGCCTCTTGTGGGTCCTCCGGAAGCCTAACACACAGGGTCAAAACAAAATTGCGTCGAAGGAAGGGGAGGGCAGGGGGGGGGGGGGGTTACGCACTGGATACGGGGCGCCCAACGGTTATCGTGGAGCTCGAAGAAGCGGGTCACATGCTTGACGCCCGACGCACGCGTCTCACGCTGCGCATTCTCGACGGCTGCCTTGGCGGTCGTGGCGGCGTCCATGTCCTTCGCGAGGAGCGCGCGCGTAAGGTCTCGCCAAAGCCTGCGGCTCTCGTATGGTTCCTGTGCGTCCTCCGGCGCGACCCACTTGGGCGCTATAGCGCTGCCGTTTTTCTGCACGTCGAACAGCGCTCTCTTCTCCCCGGTCTGCAGGTGGGATTTTGATTATTATAAGGTTATTGGAGGGAGGGGGGGATGACGTGCCTTGGCAGTCTTGAACTCCATGAGCGCGCTCCACTTGCCGCTGACCTCGCCGAGATCGGTCGTGCCGCGCTTGACGCGGCCAGCTATGGCGTTGTAGGTGCCAGAGAAGAAGCCCTTGGTCTTGAACTCGATGTCGGCGTGCAGGTCGTGCGCGTCGTTGCGGGCCGTGCATGCGTCGCCGAGCTCGATGACCATCTTGCCGAAGAGGATGCCGCGCGCGTACATGTTTGGCATCGTTATCACGTATTCTGAACGAAGGGGACATGTCAGCGAACTGATGCGGAAAAAAAACGCCTCTCTCGTACCTCCGTCCTCCGGACGGCCCATGAGCGTTATGCGGTTCTCGCCCTCCATTGTCGTAGAGACCGAGTTGCCGAGGAACTTGGACTTTGGTCGGAGCTCGCCGACGATGGCGACCTTGTTCGCGGGTGAAACGTAGTAAAAGGCGGATATAGGTGGGTGATGCGATACTGTCGGAGAAATATAAGCCCCGAATCCGCATAATGGGTAGGGGGCGGGGGGGGGGAGAATGCGCACCTTGCTCCGAGATGAAGAACCCTTGCGTGTTGTTCGGATAGTCATAGCGGCATCGGAAGAATTCGCCTAGGACGGGGTTGTATCTGTTTGAATGTTGTTTGAATGAAGGGATGGAACAGGGTGTGGGAACGGCTCACGGCTTCTTGACGCCCTTGGGCTTGATGTGCCAGCCCGCGAGGTAGTACTGAAGCACGCGGATAAAACGCTCTTCAGGGTCATCACACTGCTCGGCGCTACAGATAGGACAAAATTAAAAACGCATGGGAAGTCGGGGGGTGCGGAGCAGCAAGGCACGATGGGAAGATATAACCCAGAGTGGTGCTTTACTAGGACCCGAGGATGCCATGCTGCAACCGCGCGGATGACAGATATTGACTCACCCAAAGATGAGATCCGGGTGCGCCATGAAATCTGTTATGCGCTCGAGCATACTCCTGGGCTCGAGGACGAAGGTCGGGAAGGTGACTTTGGAGAGGTCCATGCCGACTCTGGGAGGATGATGACGGAGAAGCGGTTTGTCAAGTTGTTGATTGCGAGGGGCGAGGATGGAGGAGGGACGCACCGAAGTTGTGAAATGAGTGATAGGATGATAGAGCCTTCATCCTCGTCTCTGGGGGGGTTGATCGTCAGCACGGTCGTCGACATTTAATGCGGAGGAGAGATGGGGTTGAGGGGACGGACAAGATGGAGGTATCGTCAGGATTCGTGTCCTCTGGCACTTTATCATCAGCAGAGGAAGGCCCGCGTGGCCTGCCTTTGGTGAAAAGGCCCATCATATCCACTGCGGTTTGGTGAAGCGGGTCAAGGTGCAAACGTCGAGGTAGTCACTGCTTAGGTAGCAGCAAGAGAGCGATATTAATGGAGTTGGCTGTCGGCGTACGCTATGGAAGCAGAGTATCCCGATTACAGTCGATAGCACACTGCCCCGATGTCGTGTCGATAGGTGATGGCGGTGCGTTGTTGAGAGATTTGCCGATGACTCGGCACTGTCGTCACCGTCGCCGGCGATGTCGATATACTTGGAAAGTGTTATTAACCATTTTGGAGCGACGCTACGCGGGGTGCTCGTTTCTACGGGTAAACTACTAATCCTCGAAAACTATCTTTTTTGGCACCGCGGACATATCTACATCCTCTCGGAAGAAGGCACCGTACACACCGTGCGTCTTCTTCTTGATCGCCATCGGAAATTTGTCCGACAACGGAGCGACGTCCACTCCACCCTCTCTCAGAACTCGCGCCAGCTCACCCGCAAGTCCCCGTTCATGGTTGTTCCCCGTGAAGAAGGTGATACTCCGTCCATCTTTACCCCCCCGCCCTGATCCATCGCATCTATCAGCATCAGTTCGGGTCCGAAAAGACCCTACTACGCACCCGTTCGGCCGATCCGGTGTATGTAGTCCTCAACCGTCAGCGGAAAGCTGTAGTTAAGTACGCAAGCGACATCGGGTATGTCTAGCCCACGTGCCGCCACGTCAGTCGCAACGAGCAACCTCGTTGCGCCATCCCGAAACTGCTGCAACGCGGCCAGTCGCGCCGGCTGCGTCATGTCCCCGTGCAGCGCACCTACTGCGTATCCTGACCTCCGCAACGTATTTTCAACGCGCGATGCCTCTTTCTTGTAAAGCACAAACACGAGGATCCGGTCCGGTAGATCGCCGCCCTTTTTCTTCGGCACAAGTTTCCTCAGGTGGGCGAGCAGGCGCTGGCTGCCGCGAACGCTTAGTCAAGTTTCGCGGGGGTAGAAACCCGAGTCACTTACTCCTTTTCGCGATCGTCATCGAATACCTCAATTTCTGAGAGACGTTTTAGAGCGAGTGTGGGGGAACAAGATGCGCCACATACCTTGTGCGACACGGCTGTTAGCCGACAAATCCTCACTCCCCACGGTAACCCGCACCGGATCGCGTAAAAAAGAACTCGCCAGCCGACGGACTGCTTCGGGCCACGTCGCACTGACTGACCTCCACACATTTCAAGATCAGCAACGCCACAATAAGTGTCCACACGTACACATCAGGGTTTGGCGCGCAGCACCCTGCTTCGTATGCCCGATGATCGCACGAATATCGTTTTCGAAACCCTTGTCCAGCATACGGTCTGCTTCGTCTAACACGAGGTACTCCACCGCTCCGAGCACGAGTCCGCCGTCGCCTATGAGGTCCAGAATGCGTCCGGGTGTGCCGACCACTACCTGCGCACCCTTGATATTACGTGCTTGCTGAGCCTTGTCGACGCCTCCAAACGCAACGGCGCACTGCACGGCCTTAAGCGCGGAGAGTGCGTCATGCGTTTGAAGCGCGAGCTCGCGCGTCGGCGCAAGGACGAGTGCGCGCGGGCCCTTCCCTGGGCTACCGGAGGATAGCAGCCGGGTGAGCGCGGGAATGCCGAACGCCAATGTCTTGCCACTGCCCGTCTCGGCGATGCCAACAACATCCTTTCCGGCGAGTGCAGGGGGCCAAGCACAGGCTTGGACTGGGGTCGGTTCGTTGAAAGTAGAAAAGGCGCCACGGAGGAGGTCTGGTATGGGGAGGGCATCAAAGGAGGTGATAGGATACAGGCTGGGGGTGTCGGGCAGGGGGTGGACGCTGACGCCGTGCTTTGCGAGGTATGCTTGCGCTTCAGAAAACGATGTGGTTGTGCGATGTTCTTTGGGGGAAGGAGAAACAACATCTATATGGTCACGTCTACGCTTTTCCTTCTTTCCTTCGCGGGGCTCTTCAATTAAATCAGAATTAACGTTCGCCTTTCTGCTCTTCTTGTCTTTTTTCCTGCTTTTACGCTCTCTAGGTGAGACTGCCTGGGGTCTAAGACTTGGTGAGACATCCGGAGAAGCATGATACGCGCCTATCTCATCAGCGACGGACTGCTCTGAGTGGACGGGAGCATCCTCTTGTACAATAGTCGTACTTTTTTTGTGCTTTCTTTTCTTCACATGTACAACTTCATCTACATTGACATCTTATATCGTCCATGTTAGCTAGCTACAAGGCGAAAGCGAGAATGAGAGTGCACCATCGATAGCACTCTCCTTCTCTCTCTTTTTTTCCTTCTTGCGCCTCTTTCTTCGTTCTTCTCTTTCGTCTGTCGCGTCCTCAGTGTTTCCAGTGGCCTCAGAAGTCCTGTCTTTGCGCTTCTTGTCAGCCTTTTTGTGGGAACGGGATGGCTCGATGTCTATGGTCATCGCGAGCCTGAAAAGAGTTCCGAGGAAATAGATATTACATAACCCAATTAGCCTCCACCAAGAGCCGGTCCACGCCTTTCACCTTGACCCTCAAACGTCCCACTTTCGTTTTCTCATTTCCTAGCTCTCGCTTTCGTGCGCCATGCCGCCTCCCCACTATGACTTCCTCATCAAGGTACGCACCCTCTAGCAGCCCAACACGAGAAAATCCTGACAAGTACGAGCTAGCTCTTGCTCATCGGAGACTCGGGTACGTTTTATCGTCCTAGTCGTCCTAGTTTCTGCAATCTTTGACCCGGTCAAAGGTGTCGGAAAATCCTGTTTGCTGCTTAGGTTCTGCGACGACGCATGGACACCTTCCTTCATTACCACAATCGGCATTGACTTCAAGATCCGTACCATCGAGCTCGACGGCAAGCGGATAAAACTCCAAATCGTACCCACCTTTTTTTCTGTCTCCTTTCAGCATCGACTCATTTATGGCATAGTGGGACACTGCCGGCCAGGAACGCTTCCGGACGATCACCACTGCGTACTACCGCGGCGCAATGGGTATTTTGCTCGTGTACGACGTCACCGACGAGCGGTCTTTCAACAGTATGCCTCTTTACCTGCTATCACATTCCCTGTGGAGCCGATTGTATCTGCACAGATATTCGTACCTGGCACGCGAACATCGAGCAACATGCTTCGGAGGGTGTGAACAAAATTCTCATAGGTAACAAATCCGACTGGACGGACAAGAGAGCCGTTTCGGAGGACCAGGGTCGCGAGCTCGCGGAAGAACTTGGTGTCAAGTTCATTGAGACGTCCGCAAAGATCAACGAAGGTGTCGAAGAGGCGTTCTTTACTCTGGCGCGGTGTGTCATCACTCTAAATATCTTTCTCTTCCATTTATCGAACTTTGTCCAGTGACATCAAAGCGCGCCTCATTGACTCACAGGCCGACGCCGCTGGTGCAGCCCCCACGGCGGCACCCGATTCTGTCAGGGTCAACCAGCCAGCTGCGGCGACAGGCCCGAGCTGCTGCTCATAGATATAGACCCTACTACCATCGCGAACTTACCTTGTCCTCTAGTTATTTATTTGTGGCTGTCTCTTGTTCGTGTGCTGTCTATGTCGTGTCATATCTCCTTAACCCCATTTGCTCCCTCTTTACATAGGCCCTTGAGGCGCCCATATGTAATTCGTACATGCAATCGACAAGCCAGACTAGGGGATCCTGATCACGAGATTGGCATTTGGCTGGTGCACTTACACTTGCGACTTTTGGTCGTAAAATTCTGCAACAGTCTCTTTACCTTCCCGAACATAATCGATAGTACTGTAGGGCATGGCGGTGGTATGGCGCCTGTAATATAACACGGCTCCAACTTCCATGACTGCGGTGCTTGCCACATCACATTTTCTATTGGGATGCCTTCGTTGCCAAGGTCACTTGGCCTGGCTTATTAAGACTGATAAACTTGTAGCACATGCCCACACATTCACAATGACTCGGACCCACGGGCACCAAAATGCTAATATTGCTGGACCACGGTACGGTTCGGTTTGGAGAAGCAGCCGAACCTGAGCCCAAAAGTTCAGTTCGGTTACGGTAGTTTCAGGCTCAAACTAAAAGTTCAGTGCTCAGTTCGAGCACTCTCCGGCCGCGGGCGGCTAAGGAGGCACCTAGATGCGTCGTAGAGTGCCATTTAAAAATGCACTATTCATGTCTGGTCTGGGTCATTGACCCTTACTCCGGGGAATAAATCAATTGAAAAAAAAAATACAAACAGAGGTTGCAAGAGACCGGGGATATGAGGGCAAGGGGTGCGATTGAACGCCAATGCGAACGAAGAGTTTCTCACTGTCTCCGCAGACGTGAAGATTATGTATCTGTATGATACCATTGTGACAAACGGCATACTATCGATATATTCGTCTACGAACATAAGTATTTCCTGAATGCCAATAAGACAGAGGGACAGTTACCGTAAATTGTAAAACACTGGGCCATAGGATACGCAGCGAGCATCCTACTATCTGCCGACGGAGGACTCGAGCCTCTGAATGAACTCCATCGCTGTGTCAATGACGGTTACAGGGCGACCAGAAAGCCGGCGGGCGACAATAAACTTCCCAATTGATGACGCTGGCTGGCCCACCAAGCAAATCAAATAAAGGGATGGCAACACTTCGGCGACCAGCTCGCCCGGGATGTCGTCCAGTGCAATGGCAACGTGCCCCGCGGACTCGCGATATAAACACAGCGCCTGCACGGTGGGGAATCGGTAGAAGAGGTGCAGCCATTCGACTTGCACTAATTGATTTTCCTCAAGCTCGGTTCCGATATCGAGATGGACCACATTAGAGAGTGAGGTGTGAAAATGACCGAGTAGCCGGGCTATATCTAAAACGTGCGAGTCTAACTCTTCGCATGAGACGTCAACCTCATGAGGGCGCCGATCGATGTATGAATGATCTACATGCGGATACACGATGAACCTAACGGCGCAACTGGAAAAGGCAATACGCGCGCGACGGGATAGGGTTAGCTTGGGCCCGGCTGACCGATCGATGAACTTGGAAAGCTGTGTAACCCGATAGTCAACAAGCCAGAGATAATTCACGAAGATCCGGTTTAGCTGAGGGCTGTCGATCCGGGAAACGAGGTCCTCCATATACTCGCTAGAACCGAGGAAGTGAAAGTAGGTGAGAGCAGGAAGAACAGTCCGTGTTACGGGAGGCGGGCCTACATCAGGGCGGGGAGTTGGTGATTGAAATCCAATGGAAAGGGAATCCAGCCTGGGCAATGTGGCCAAAGACGCGACCATGGCCTCGGGTGAAATGTAACCAGTCGGGGGTATATGTTGAAGATCGAGCTTGACGAGGTCACTAGTCGACAAAAGAAGCACCGGTAACGCTGGATAGGGGATGCGGAACAAGGAGATTTCCCGTAAGCGCGGTGCAGTTCCTCCCAAGAATTCGGCGGGAAGGGCAGGTAAACGGCTAGACAACGGGTGAATTTGGAGACGCGTCAGAAGTGGAAATGGCTTCTGCAGCGCTGCGTCAAACTTCTCCGACCGCGAGCTCCATTGTAAGCCAAGGCCAAGCTCGATCTCACACACGCGATCGTGGTGCTCGAGTGCAGAAATGATGTTGTCTTCTGGCACAATGATGTTGTCTTCTGGAACAATGGGGTTCCAGCAATACTCGTAACGAATAATGATAGGAAAGGCGGGCCAGATAGACAGAATCTTCCTGACAGGAGTTCCGTGTGTGCAGAGAATTTTGACCTCAAGACGGTGTGGCGACGCAAAGATGAGTTGTCGCCAGGTTTGACATACGTGCACAAGTAAGTGCCATTTCCACACAGGGCTGTGGTGGTAGTTGTGATGTTTTCGATAGAAATCAAATATTTCGAGCAAGACATTGTCTGGGAGCATGTCAATTGTCGTTGGGCGACTCTCGACTGTGTCACACAAAGTCAGTTCTCGCTGCGGTCACCACCTTGGTCACCACCGTGACGGGGGTGCTAAAGGACGCACCTTGAGTGCTTCCATTGTGTTGTCCCTCGAAATGACCTTGAGCAATATATTTTGTATGTAAAGTGGCACCAGAAGACGAATTACCCGGTGGGGAAAGCGGACGGACGCTAATTGAGGACCAGCAGTGAGTACCAGTGAGTACTCAGTCGCTTGATAAGCACTGGACACACCTGGGAGCGCTGATCGAAAGACTTGAAAGCGGTTCAGAAAAACTCGAAAGGGAGACTGGGGAGTGGCTAATTGGATAGGTTATCAACACTAATCAACCCAGTGATATGGCGAAGGAAGTGCCTTAGACAAACCTTTGACTCGGAGTACCCATTGATGTGGGTGATAAACTAAGTAAGCTCTGTGGAGCTCTTATAATCTGCTTATACTAGCACCAGTCCGATGAGTCGTAGTAAACCTGTTTAGCTGCTGCAGAGTATAGTGTAGTGGGAGTATTAAGTGTGTTTACCTCGTGCCAGTGATAATCGAGATCGTCACCGACTGTGGGAAAGAATGGCTGTCCATCAGGGGCGTCCGACATATGGGCGCTTGGCAGTTTGGTTGCTCAGCAAACCTCGCTCTTTGCGAGTCGCTGGATTGTTTCTCAGGGATGGGGTTTCGTAAAGCACCAGCGAGAGGGGAGAGAGGGATCACCGGTGCGCGGCACGAAACATCGACGGCGCCAACTCGAAGGGCTATGGTTTCGTTTAGGCAAGCGGTTCGGGGGGTGTGTACAAGCATTGTAGGTAACTAGAAAACTATAGAGGGGATGGGGTAATCTGACAGCGTAGAAGAATGTGCCAAAGGGCAAAGCGCTTCTCAATTGAAAATGAGACTTTGCTGCCGAGCCGAGGTCGCGACGGGTGGTGGGACCCTCCCGGAGCGATTAGAATGGCACCGGCGGATGCAATGAAACGCATCATCGATCCCATAGCAAAATGGTGTTGCGGGCGTGCAAAAAAAAATATTCTGGTTTTCTAGACCGGTTAGAAAAGTGGGCGGACAGGTGGTGGTGGCAGTCAAGGAAAGAGTGGCCACGTGCCGCCGTGTTCGCTCACTCAAAGACCATGCTCTAAGGCACCGCTCGTGCCACGCATCGCCTCAGACCGGCCACTCAGAGACACCTCCTAATCTCGTGTCTCATGGCTCGGGCTGTAATGAACATCTGACGCTGATCGCTCGCCTCAGAATTGTGGGCGCATGTCGACTGCTCTGTAACCAAGCAGTGTCGCCGTTAACCAGGGACTGATTCTTTCTGTTGAAGTGATAGTACGCGTCCATGCGCGAGTTGCCTCGGCATCGGGAATGAGTGCTTTAAACGTTGAACGTTGAACAAATGCGATTGAAGGCCAGAGTTCATCAGGAAAAACCTCCCGCGCTAGCGAGAGATAATGCCGCGCTAAATTAGTTATAATTTGGATAATGCGGGTGGCGTACTAGTAATTAATGATAATCACTAGTAATGACAGTAGTTCACATAATCGCTTATGAGATAATATAATGGAGGGTTCATTACGACAAAAATCTAAGGTAGGTATCTCGGTCACTGAAGGGATTTATATAAAACGTATGACATAACTCAAGTACTGAATAAGTGTTCCAGTCCTGAGGTATAGTACGATGACTAAAACGAGGAAATAAATGTATGCTAGAAACGATAGAGCTGACCGGAATGATGCTAGCATGCCGGTGGCCATTGTGCATCGACCGAGAGACTCTGTACATTAAGTGATTGGCATCGGGCATGGTAGGAATGGTAGAAAACCATTCGACATATGCCAGATGAGTTGGAAGCGCAGCCACTGCAGTGTCCAATGACGGAAACACCTCTGGGATTGCCCTATATGGTAACTGAAAGACAACACGGACTTGCGCTATTCGGTAGCCTAAGTAGCAATTAGATTGATCAGGGGCGTCGATATAATTGGAACCTACCACTATTTCCACCTGTGCTATTTTGAGAGCTACTGCGAACAAGAGCAGTGTCAAAGCGTGATGGTATGCGGCGCCCGCGTGAGTCCTCTTGTTCCGGCCGGACATGAATTGCATCCACTACTTCGGGGTGGCCATCTGACTGGAATTTGATCTTGTGATATGTTGGGACTGAGCGGAAAGGAATCAGCGTGTCAGCAGCCAGAGCTCTTAAGTTAGCTGCCGAAGCGTTGGGGTGATTCATCTGAGCGATGAAATCGGCGAGCGCATCCTGAAATTCGACAGCGCCATACCTCACAGCAAGGACATCAAATGACGTTGCCTTTGTAGATGGGTGTAGCGTCATCTTTATATGCCGTGTGGTGGGCTGTGGAGGTCCGCTTGGCTGAGAAATTTGCGCGTTCTCCTGGTCAACCCCCTGCCGCTGTCTAACGAAGGCAATGTACTGTTGCACCTTCTCGCGGCGCTCTAGCCAGGCAGTCATTTGTTGGTATTCATTCTTGCGGTTTGTCGCACGGTAAGCATCCTTTGTGAAGTCAATGTGAAGGCGCTCCGTTTGCTCCGTATTGTAATTGTCCGTGGTACCGAATAGCGTGATCGAAGATGAGTAATGAATGAGACTGTGTACCTTTGGAATGTTGAAGTGATCGCGAATGCCCAGATCAACGAAAATAGATTTATTACTGTGGAAGTTAGCCAGGGAATCGTCAAGGCGGCGCAGAGTTTCAGTTGTTTGAGAAGGAAGCTGAGCGAGATATAGGAAATCGAGTAGCGCGCGTGTAGTTCGGATTAGCCGCAAAGGTGCTTGTCCAGAGGGAAGAGGGTGGTCAACAGTCAGACCCAGGAGTATTCGGCACAAGTTCTTGTGTTCTAAGCCTGTGACGCGAGAAAGACCTGATATACCCTTTGCGAATGTGGCGATATGATGATTAGGAGGCAATGATCGACAGCGTGCATCAATTGTGACTGGTCCGAATGCGCTTCTCAGCCACGCCATCAGGTGCTTCATGACGCCCTGCAGCAGCTGATGCAGGATATCTGGCGTGATGGAGATGAATATATTAGAGAGTGCGAAAGATTCCCAAAATGGATGGAATACGGGCTTAAGGCCCACTTCACGACAAGCCGCGTGGAATGTGCGGACCTCCTCATCCGCCAAGAGATATGTGTCGATGGCTTCATTGTAGCTGCGTGGAGGGAACCTAGCGTATTCACCTAGTCTGTCAAGAGTGACTGTACACTTTGGACAACGGCCATTGTATGTGCACGTTACCAATGCCTGTTCGGGATAGTCGCCAACAAAGATGGCGAATATGGGATGGCACCGGCGCCAAATCCCATCCCCACTCATCATCGCGATACCGCTTTCACTGTAGCGCGTGGCCGGGACTAGTAGTTTACGCATGCAAGAGTGAAATAGATTTGCTAGAGCGCGGCGGCGAGCTGCCTGATTAGTGATCCATTCTAGCTTGGTGGTTGGAATGTAGCCGATCAATAGCTGGGCGTGACGTGACGGCTTGCGACGAATGGCTTTTGGAATGTTGCCGATGGTGAGGTAGACGGGATATGCGGCTTTCCCTCGGAAAAGGGTCAACTGCGTCTTGTCGGAGGACAGTATCAGTGGGACCACAGTTGCACCAGGCTGTTGCGATTCGAGGGACGTCTGTTGCCACGATGCGTAAGTATTTGCATTCATTCGAGAAAGTGTGCGCACCTGTACTGCCCACCACCAGTCTCCCGTATGCATTTCGCTGTAGATGCGGCACGTGCGCTCGGGATCGGCATAGTGGCGCTCTGGCGCAAATGCTAACTCATGCGCAAATTCGGGGTCACCGTAAAGGGACCGAATACATTGCATTACATCCCGGAAATAAAAAGACAGTCTTTCACCTCCAACGGTAAAGTCCTCGCACTCGAATGGTGGTCGGCCAGGTAAAGTGTCAATGATGCGATCGAGCTCTTTAGCAGATCTAAACGAAAGTCCTAACCGGTCGGAAACCTTCCTTGACATGTCAGTGTAAATGTGAATTGAATAGGGCGGTGTTCATACCTCGGGAATTTGAAGCAGCCCTGTCAGAGCTGACGATGTCGGCCCGCGCGTCTTAGCCCAAAGCGCAATCTCCCAATCACACTGGGAGTGAAAGGGAGCCCAGACTGAGGTATTGAGTGCATCTTCACGGGACCGATAGTCTGATTGACCGCGAAACGGATCAGGCATTGGGGTGCCTGGGACACCATGCGGAAAGCTGTCGACGATCACTTGAGCCTGACTGCCAGTAGTGTTGCTGTCGCCGCTGTCACGTATGGGTGAATTTGGTGGTGGAGTTGATGGCCGCAGAGTTTCAGATGAGGGTGGAACCGATGATTGCACCCCGCTAGCGTGTTCTTGATCAGCGTCAACTGTAGCGCCGATGTCTTGAACTAGTGCTTCCCAGATGTTGGCGTCCATAGCATCTGCGGTATCCGCCGCGTCGGCACCTGCAGTATCGGCATCCACAAAGCTGCCATCGTCCGTGACATCCATCGCTCGGGTAGTGTCGGCGTCATGCGTGGCGTGAACGGCATGCAGAGTATCTGAAGCACACATGAGTGGATACCGTCATGCACATGGTTGGACGATACCTATATTGTGCTCATCACCAGTGTCACCTTGTACGCTCTGTGGTGCTGGAGTTGAAGCGGACAACCGCAGAGAACTGGCCGTCTGAAACGTCGATGGTGTTTGTAACGCTGCATGCACGATACGGCAGTGTGTACGCTGAGATCTGCTAAGGTGTTGAGACAAACCACGCGGGTTGAAAACCTTCTTGCACCCAGGACAATGGACTTGTACAGTATTCATGGTTTGAGGTAAGAGCAGACGACCCTGCTTAAGAAGCCCGTCAAGCGGGCACCACGTGCGAGACGGACAAAATAAAGTTTCAGTGAATCAGTAAGCTTGAATGCCCGAGCGGGCACCACGTACGAGAAGGAAGTGAGTCGAAGCATCGAGACCAAAACCAAATCAAGCGAACGCTGCAACTTCGCGGTAATAAGTACAGACCAGCAAGCTTAGATGGCCAAGCAGCCACCACGTGCGAGAAGGAATCACGTCGAAGCATCAAGATCGGAACCGAATTGAGCAAATGCTGCAACTTCACGGTAATGAGCAATAGAGTTTCAGTGAACCAGCAAACTGAATGATCAAGCGGGCACCACGTACGAGAAGAAAGCATGTTGAAGCATCGAGATCAAAACCGAATCGAGCGAACGCCGCAACTTCACGATAATAAGCACGGACCAACGAGCTTAGATGGCCAAGCAGCCACCACGTGCGAGAAGGAATCGCGTCGAAGCATCAAGATTGGAACCGAATTGAGCAAATGCTGCAACTTCGCGGTAATGAGCAATAGAGTTTCAGTGAACCACGAAACTGAATGATCAAGCGGGCACCACGTACGGGAAGGAAGCACGTCGACGTATCGAGATCAGAACCGAACCGAGCGAATGCTGCAATGGCCAAGCGGACACCACGTGCGAGAAGGAAGCGCGTCAAAGCATCGAGATCGGAACAACTGGGTGAATGCTACAAGGTAAAAGCTTTAGTGAACCAGCAAGCTTGGATGGCAGACGACGGCTCAGATTCTTTTAGTTAGCGCGAAACGTTTTGGGCTGTAAACAGAGGGCGGCGTACAGACAACACTTTTAGTTAGTGCAATAGTATTTGGATATAAAAGACCCACATACCGTCGTCCTGAATCCCCATCCCCATTCCTGTCGTTACTGGACTCATTAAGTCTCTTATTTACCTTCGCTTTCAGTCTTGTCGTTATCTTGTGCTTCGTAAATGGCCCCGAGCACCTGCCGTTCGCGCCACATTGCAGCCAATATCCAAGCTGCACTCTCCCAGACAAACGGCGCAGCCAGTGAAAATGCTCTTGATTTACCGAGTCCGGATCTTGCATCTATATCGACTCAACATGCCGCAGGAAACCAGAACAACCCCAATTTGTCTGGCGTCCGCGCAAGTAAGTCTAAAACTTCACAGGGTCAGGCCGATCGCTCACGATAACAAGAACACGGGAAATGTACCTTCGTTTCAACCGATACTGCCCCATCTCCAGCCCCTGTTCCGACCGAAACATTCCAAGGAATACCCTCAAAGCGAACGCGAGTCACCGGTAAGTGGTTGATGGAAATACAGAAAGAGAAAGCTCACCATAGAACCAAGGGCCTTCCGATGTCCGTCCGATGCCACTCCAGTTGCCTAGCGGGGGAGAAACCATAGGTGCGCCAGCAAGCGATAGCGTTGTGAAGGCCAAGGGCACGCGACTTGGGTTGAAACGCAGTGATTACTAATCATGTTTGGCCTACCAAACAATCAACAAACTTACGAAAATTTTCAGCGTCGTCTTTTTACCCTGGCCGCCGCGGTGACAATACCCACCCTCTTGTGTCTCTTCAAGTCAACTCCAGCAACCATTTTGCTCACGACTACGATTTCAATGAAGACGACATCGAAAATGAAGACGACTGGTTGGAAGACGAAGAAGTAGTCAACGTCACTCGCAAAGTCTCAGCAAAGACCTCTGAGGTCACCGCAACAGAGGTAAGTCCGCAACACCCTTGAACACATCCAAGCTGATAACTGCTTTTTCAGAGGCCCTCCTGGCTGGGGGCAGATGTCACTCCACCCGGAACCATGGAGATTCCCAGCAGGAACGTGCTGGATGCCGACGCGTCTAGTAGTCCAATGGACCATGGGTCTGTGGCGTCCACTCCCCGCTCCAGGACGCTGTCAGAGCTTGGAGCACCCAATACCGAGCTATCAGGTGAGTAACGTTACCCTCACCGAACATCTGTCGTGGGCTGACATATTAATCAGCCAGCGCAACTATGTTGCAGACGGAGGCGACAACCGAGTCCTCTGGGGCCGCATGGCCCGCTGATACGGACCTATTGCCCCCTGGTGCGAATAAACTTATGCTGACCAACCAAAACCCGCTAGTCCGCAACGTGGTTCAAGAGGCGATCGAGAACTTGCGAGCGTCACTCATGTTTAATCACTCATTCCCGACTGCACCTGTCGCGTTCACTTTCACCAAGGAGAGCCTCATCACTGCTGCTGAGAAATATAAACCTGGTGCCGCACACATACAACGCCGACTCCAGCAAGATGGAGAGTACCTAGCGAAGAGAGTTCCACTGGTAAGTTTTATTAATGTTGTGGTGGTTCCCGTGGAGGCGGCAGTGATGGCTTGCAGTTACGTGTCGCCGTACACTTGGGGACGGGGACAGGTTGGCGCGCGAACGGTTCGGCGTGGTGGTGTGTGATGGCTTTACTGACACTGTGACAGGTACACGTTCGCGTCCCACTTATGCGGAGCGAAATCAAGGAACGTTGCAATGCTTATTGTGTACCTGCACTGGTTTCTATTGGGTCGGCAAGCAACATCGCTCAGGTAGTTCGTCTGCAAGTCTCTAATTTCAACTACACATTTCCGACAAAGGTAAGCGTAAAATGGCGGTGCTGATGTGATTCTGACCTTTTGTCAGAGAGGCCTTTTCGTCGGAACTCCCTTGCGTACACACCCTTACCGCAATGAATGCATCATTTCAGTCATACGGGACCTTTTTTTTACTGGCGGGATGTCATCTTTTGCGTCACGCTTTGCTCACCTTTTCCCAGAACATCAAGGACATGATGGGGTGTCAACTCGTGAAGTCCCTGTGCCCATGGTCGCATTGGTTGCAACTGCGGTAAGTTGATACAATACTATCAAGTCACATACTAACTCTATTGATTAGATGTATGCCACACTCCACGAGTGGCGTACTGGCAAACAACAGGGGACTGAATTCTCTGCCAACACCTATTTGGATGTGTACCGCTGCAATGCCAATACACTTAACTTTATCCTGAACCAACGGCCAAATGCATATCATGTGATGATGGCTGATATATATACCCAAGCCAGGTGAGTCGCTGCTTTCATTGAATGATTGCAGCTCTGACTAGGTTGCCACAGCTCCGACTCTGAACATGATGGTCTGCCTGGAGCTGTAATTGCCGATCTTGATCTCGATGACCTTGAAGGCTGAGCACCGAACGTACACCAGCGGTTTCAACAAACCATCCACTGGAAAGTTATGCCAACTGAACGCACTGTCGGTTTGCCATGTTTACTACAATAATTAACACTACTAACACACTTTTAACAGTCAACAGTGGTTTCAAAATACCCCGTGATTCCTGTCTTTTCTCACTATTTTTCTCCGCTCATTTCTTGTCCGCTCGCATGTGTAGCGTGTCCGTTCTTTACATTATCATCACATTATCATCACATTATTTAATTTGAATAATCCATGAATTTGAATGATCCGTGAATTTGAATCACATTTGGATGCTTGATAATCGTGATAATCCAAAGATTGATTATTGATATTTTATTCGAAAATACCTCCCATTATCCAGGATTATCACGAATTATCACGAGGATTATCAATAAATTATGGGGGGGCAACATAACGCAAGATAACCGAGGTAATTCGATAATTTCAATAATTTATCGCAATTATCGATAATTTATCTCTCGCTAGCGCGGGAGGTTTTTCCTGATGTTGGCGTGCGACTGAAAAGTCTCTCCGCTGACGTGGACATTATTTATTTTCTTGTCGTCTCTCTCTCTCGCTTGTTCAATTGGGTTTGAGTTGATAAATTGGTAGTATGCTAGTGCAGAGGGTCGGATCCCGTTGCCGACTATTGCGACCAAGTGCAGGTGAACGACACCCGAGCGCAACTCCGAATCTATTGGCACCTCCTTCTCCTCTTCTTGGCGTCGCGTATACGTATTGTGGATCTCTCACATATGCTGGACATTCAGGTGTAGGACCCAGTTACGCTATGATAGATGGCGGTCCAAACTCGCGCACAATTCTTAGTCCAATATTCTGTTTCAATATTCGTACGAACACATTGTGACAAACTCAATGTACAGATATTCGTCTGAGAGAATAATTGTCCCTTACATGGGACGGAGGGAGAATCAGAATGCAGGCTATAGAGTACGCAGCCAGTACGGAACATTCTTTATCTGCTGACGTAGGACTCGAGTCTCTGATCAAATTCCATCTCTGTGTCAACGACGTTTACAGGACGGCCAGAGAGCCGGCGGGCAACAATGAACTTCTCAATCGATGACGCTGGCTGGTCCACCAAGCAAATCAAATCAAGGGATGGCAACACTTCGGCGACCAGCTCGCCCGGGATATCTTCCAGTGCAAGAGCAACGTGCCTCGCGAGGAGACCATCTGAACGCAGCGTCTGCGCTGTGGAGAATCGGTGGAAGAGGCGCAGCCATTCAGCATTCATTAATTGACTTTGCCTGGCCATGGCCCAGATATCGAGATGGACCACGTTAGAGAGTGAAGTGTGAAAATGGTCGAGAAACCGGGTTATGTCCAAACTGTGCGAGTCTAACCCACCGCATGAAACAAGAACCTTATGAGGGCGCCAATCGAAGGATGGATGATATGCATGCGGATACACGGTGAATCTAATGGTGCAACTGGAAATGCCAACGCGCGCGCGCCGGGATAGGGTTAGCTTGGGGCCGACTGACCGATCGATGAACTTGGAAAGTTGCGTAACTTGGTAGTCAACAAGCCAGAGATATTCTATGGAGATTTGGCATAGTTTAGGGCCATCGATACGGGAAACGAGGTCCTCCATATACTCGCTAGCACCGTGTAAGTGAATGTAGGTGAGTGCAGGAAGGACGGTCCGTGTTACAGGGGGTGGGTGTATATCAGGGCGGGGAGTCGCCGATTGAAATCCAAAGGAAAGGGAATCCAGCCTGGGCAATGTGGCCAAAGCCGCGACCATGGCCTCGGGTGAAATGTAACCAGTCGGGGGTATATTGTGAAGTTCGAGCTTGATGAGGTCACTAGTCGACAAAAGAAGCATTGGTAATGCCGGAAAGGGGATGCCATGTAAATAGATTTCCTGTAGGCGTGGTGCGGATCCTCCCAAGAATTTGGCGGGAAGGATAGGTGGATCTTGATACATCGAGTGAATATGGAGACGCTTCAGAACCGGAAATGGCTCCTGCACCGCTGCATCAAATATCTCCGGGCGCGAGCTCCATTGTAAGCCGGGGTCAAGCTCGACATCACATACACGATCGTGGTGCTTGAGTGCAAAAGTGATGTTTTCTACATCGTCAGGCCTAACGGGAGTCCAGGAACGCTCGTAACGAATAACGATAGGAAAGGCGGGCCAGATAGCCAGAATCTTCCTGATGGGAGTTCCATATGTGCAGAGGACTTTGACGTCAAGGCGGTGTGGGGACGCGAAGATGAGTTGTCGCCAGGTTTGACATACGTGCACAAGTAAGTGCCATTTCCATACAGATCCGCAGGTGTAGTGATGTTTTCGATAGAAATCGAATATTTCAAGTAAGACATTGTCTGGGAGCATGGAAATTGTTATTGACTGACTCCCTCCTGTGCCACATAAACTCAGTTCTCGCCGCAGTCGTGACGGGGGTGCTAAAAGGACGCACCTTGAGTATTTCCGTTCTGTTGTTCTTCGCAATGACCTTGACCAGTATTTCTGGCGTGTGAAGTGGCGCCAGAAGACAAATCACCCGGTGAGGAGAGCGGGCAAACGCTAATTGAGGACCAACAGTGAGTACTCAGTCACTTGGTAGACACCGGTCACACCTGGGCGAGCCGACCGATAAAAGTAGTTCGGTACCTATTTATACCGGTAACGAACTAAGCTCCGAATCTTACACCAGCACCAGTCCAATGGGTCGTAGTAAACTATTTGGTTGTTGCGAGGTGCAGTGTAGTGGGTAGGCGTGCTTGCCTCGCGTCCTCGTGTCAGCGGTGATCGATAATATAACACTGTCGACACCACTGATGACCGTGGGAAATAACCAGTCCTGGTCGTTGGCATCCGACATGGGCCCGGCAGTGTGGGCGCTTGGCAGTTGACATGGACCAGGTCACTCAGCAAACTCGCCCTCGCCTCTCCTGATCTCGTGATCTCAATGAATATCTGATATTCTAAGGATAGCTTACCTCAAGTAAAACAGAAAAAGACGTACTGCGTGTGAACCCAGGTCACATACCTCTCCTCTTTTCAGCGTTGCGTACTTAGTCTCGTGGTTCTTGGTCACACCTGCTGAACACACTGAACATTCGGGTGTAGAACACAGATAACCCAGTTGTGCAGTGTGCCATGCTGCGGTCGATTGATGACCAACCGACCTCCTTGCGCAACATTTGTAGTCATGACACTTTGCCGCTATGGGATCTTCGGACAGCAGAGGGGGCCCGCAGCGATACTGTAAGACCTCGCTGATGGGGACCACATGGAGCCGGAAAAGTTCAGCTAGGCCGGGGCCCTCGAAGGAGTTTGCCCAATTTGGCTATCCAGAGTGTTTGTGGGAGCGCAGTGCCGCTGGCTGGCTACTTGAGCCGAGCAGGGAGCCTTCCTCCTCCCCACTCATGTTCAACCTACTTACAACCAGTCTACTAGGTGTCGTGTCGTGCAGTGCTATGCTAATGGACAACTCCCCTGGTAGGTCATAGGACTGGTCGGCTCCCTAAATGGACTCGGAAGGCGCAGTAGTCGGGGTAGCCCCTTGACGAGAATTTTGGCAGGTTTGAAACCACTACCGACTGCCTTGTCTTTCCCGCCCCTGGGAATACTGTACGAATCCTTATCCTCAGAGACGGGTGGCAGGAAGATGCCCCATGTGGGTCTGACAACCCGAGCGCCCCTCCACACAAAATCATCGCCCTATGCCCTAGCGGGCAGAGGCTGCGCGCTTTCCAAGACCCATCATAACAGGGGGGGTTGTGGGGGATTGTAAATTCATGTGGATATACGTATGAGGACAAACGTAGCCTAAAGCAGTATATACATTCGTTTGCGTGTGTGGTCGACTTCTAAATGCGATAGGCTCGGCATCGGGAAAAACCTCCCACCTTAGCGAGAGATAGCGAAGGTCTAATCGAAAAAACTCGGATAATATATCAATAACGCTGAGTAAACCTAGCTTATACATTACTTTTCGGGAGATTATCTACAACAACTTAAGATAAATGTACCTGTCACTGAACGGATTCACATAAAAAGTACTACACTGATCTAGTACCGAGAAACTATTACAATTATGGGGGCCGACTGGCCCGGTGAGGCGGGGAAGGAGATGCACACTGCAAAGGACACTTTCGACGGGGATGATCGCGGCACGCCGGCGATCCTGATGTATCAACCTCGATACCTTATACATCAGGTTGTTGTTGTCTGGTGTAGCTGACAGCGGAGAAAACCACTCCACATAAGCAAGATACGATGGAATAGTGGTGTCGGATGATGAAAATAAGTTGGGGATAACCCTGTCAGGGAGTTGGAAGACTACGCGAACTTGCGCAATCCGGTTACCTGAGAATGATTAGGTGCATGCAACGATCGAGTTAGGGTTGAAACTCACCGTGATTTCCGTGCATGACGTCTTCATGTCTACCGCGGACAAGTACGGTGTCAAACCGTGATGGTATGGTGCGCCCACGTGCATCGTTTTGCTCCGGTCGAACAACCACGCTATCGACAACTTTGGAGTTGCCAGAGCTGCCGCTTGATGTGAATTTGATTCTGTGAAATACCGGAACTGTTCGGAATGGTAGCAGAGTGTCAGCAGCTCGAGCGCGTAGCACTGCCGCAGAAGCCCCAGGGTGATTGAGCTGAGCGATGAAGTCGGCAAGGCAGTCTTGGAAATCCACAGCGCCATATCTTTCAGCGAGGTCTTCAAATGACACGGCCTTGAAGGTCGGATGTTGTGCCATCTTGAGAAAACGACTGCTTTGTAGGTGCCCAACGGGTGCGGTATGGTTTCGCTGCCGCCACTCGACGTACGTTATGTGGGCCTGTACCTTCTCGCGGCGTTCCACCCATGCTGTCATTTGAGGGTATTCATCTTTCCGATTTGTTGCACGGTATGCGTCCTTGGTGAAATCGATGTGCAGGCGCTCCGTTTGCTCCGTGTTGTAATGGTCAGTAGTGCCAAATAAAGTGATAGAATGGCCGTAATGAAGGAGGCTATGGAGTTTGGGGATGTTGAAATTCTCGCGTACGCCAACGTCAACAAAAATATCTTTATTTTGATGGAAAGTTGCGAGGGAGTCCTCGAGGCGTTGGAGTGTCTGTGCTGTATGGGACGGAAACTGCGCGAGATAAATGAAGTCGAGGAGTGCGCGGGTGGCTCTAACCACACGCGACGGCACCCGCCCACCTGGAAGAGAAATGTCAACAATGAGGCCGATCAGAATTCGGCACATCGCTTTGTGCTCTTTCCCTGAAATGCGCGAGAGACCGGTAATGCCCTTTGGGAAGAGCGTGATGTGATGATTTGGTGGTAAGCATCGGCACCGCGCGTCGATCTCCCTTGCACCGAATATAACTGAACTGGTGAGCCACGATACGAGGTGCTTCAAGACACCCTGGAGCAACTGGTGAAGCACATCCGGAGTGATCGAAATGTAGATGTTTGCGAGTGGGAGGTGTTGCCAAAATGGGTGGTATATGGGCTTGAGACCAGCTTCACGACAAGCCGCGTGAAAACCGGACGTGTTTTCGTCTGCCAAAAGAAAGGTGTCAAATGCATTTGTGAGATCTCGGGCTGGGAATCGAAGGAACTCGCCAAGTCGACCACGAGGAACAGTACATTTGGGACAGCGGCCATTGTAAGTACATGTCACGAGCGTCTGCTCAGGGTAGTCGCCAACAAAGGCAGCAAAAATAGGATGGCACCGCCGCCAGGTGCCATCACCGCTCATCATCACAATGCCATCCTCTCCATACGAATGGATTGGACTTAGTACCTTGTCCATGCACGCGTGAAACAGGTTAGCGAGAGCACGGCGCCGGGCTGCCTTGTTCCCTATACCCTCTAGTCGCGTTGACGGAATGTAACCGATCAACATTTGGGCTCCCCTAGATGGTTTTCGGCGGATGTCCTTGGGTATATTGCCAATTGTGAGGTAGATCGGATACGCGCTCTTCCCGCGGAAGAGCGTAAGTTGTGTCTTGTCAGAGGAGATAATGACGGGAACTACTGTCGCGCCGAGTTGAATCGATTCGAGAGAGGTCTAGAATACCAGTGAGTACCTGCATTCAACAAAGGGCTCAGCCACGCACCTGTACGGACCACCACCAGTCCCCGGTATGCATCTCGCTGTAGACTCGACATATCCGCTCAGCGTCGGCATAGTGTCGCTCTGGAGCGAATACAAGATCTCGTGCGAACTCAGGCTTCCCGAAGAGTGCTTGGATACAAAGTATGATATCGCGATGGTGAAATTGTAGGTGTTCCCCCCCTACTTCAAGGACGTCGCTCTTGAAGGGGGGAGGGCCCGGCAACTTGTCGATGATGCTGTTCAGCTCATTGCTGGTGCTGTACGACAAACCGAGCCTTTCGACGACCTTAGGACACTCAGTTGTGCGATAGAAAATCGTATGACGAGATCCGTACCTCAGGAATCGCGAGTAATTCTGTTACTGCTGAAGACGATGGCCCACGCATCTTGGCCCAACACGCGACCTCCCAATCGCACTGAGATCGAAATGGTGCCCACGCTGCGTCTCCAAGCGCATTGCGCATCACCTCATACGCGGACAACCCTTGATTGACACTAGGAACTGGTGCGCCTGGAGATCCGTGAGGAAACCGATCGATAATCAACACACCTGGATGGGATGACTCTGTTCCAGTCACGACGTAACCTTCTGGGGGCGGTGCTGACGACAGGGTCACATCAGGAGGTTCCGGATTTGAACTGGCCAAAGATGAGAAGTTGACGTCCCTAGCTAAAATGTCGAACGCGTTAGTATCCTCTGTGTCAGCCAAATCCTCTGCCACAATTTCGTCACCATCTAGCATGTTTGTATTAGTACGACTCGTGGCAAAGTGGAGACTTACCTTCATCCGGTGTCACGGCACTAGAAGCCTCATGTGTTGCCAAGGCATTCTCGTCAGCCGAAAGAGCTTCGGGTTCTGAATGGTATCCACTACCAAGTCTTGAACTAGTGGAGTCGCACGGCCTTGAAACATGGTTTGGCACCACTGAAGACACGGCTTGAGGGTCCAATCAAGATGCCATCCGTTGATGCTCCGATTGTTCCATAATACGACACCCCACCCGCCGAGTCCTGGTGACATGTTGAGAATGACCTTGAGGGGTAAAATTTCTACCGCAGCCAGTACAGCGGACAAACGAAGTGCTCATGGTGGGAGACAAAGAAGAACGAATGCGATGAGTCAGCGATGAGCCGGTCCGAATTGTATGGGTGCCGCGGCCCTTGCGGCCCTTGTGAGCAAAATGATGAAAGCTCTTGGTCGTTTCAGAGTCTTCGGTCTGACACGTGACTCGGCTCTCTTTCTGGGAAGATCTGCGGTCCTCGCGTTTCATCAAAATTTCCCATCGCTCGCCTCGATGTACACAACATTCTTTTCTTTCCTTCCTCCATCATCTCGTCTCAACCTCAGTCGTTCCTTCCCCTTCGCCAAAATGCCCAACTACTCCGACGCTGATGGCCCTCCTCGTCCACCTTCACCATACCCGAAGGCGACTCGCCCAAAGCATCGTCAAGGGTCTCGCCTCAAAACTTATTACCTTCCATTCCCAGCGTTGCGAGCCTTCCTATACCTCACCTTTTCTCGGCCCTGTAATATTGTGAATGCATACACCTTCGGCCGGTGATAGGCCCAGGAGCTATGCTGATTGTTTCGGAAAAAGGTACGCCTGACTTTTCTTTTCTCAGATCTCAAAAACTCACCCTCATCTTCTATCAGTGCGCCCCGTCGTGACCAACTCGCGTCACCTCCGCTGGCTGTGCCTCATTGATACCAACTCGTGCCGCCTTTATGGCCATATCTCGCTCCTTCTCCTCGCGTTCCTTTCGGACTACAACCAAGATACATGCCGTTTACTTTACTTTTGCTACCTACATACCCCGTTTCATTGCTGTTCCGCTTAGTTCAACACCGCCAACCTCGGGGTCTACTCGCGTAAGGTGATCTCACCCCTCTGACTTTCGGACTTTGTTGCTATCGACCCTCATCCTTCCTTACTTACCTTCCCCTACCCGCGCCACCTTCCCTCTCAAAATTCGACACCGTCAACCTCGGGACTTGCTCATGTACGATATCCTCACCCCTCTGACTCTCGGACTCTGTTGCTACCGACACCTTCCTTACTTACTTCCCCCCACTCGCGCTACCTTCCCTCTCGTAATTCGACTTGGCATCTTAGACCACACCACTCTTACCTACACTCGAGGTATATAAGGCGTAGAGTATGCTCAATAAACGACATCATTTTTCGTTGCAACTTTTCATTCCTTCGTAAGACCTTCGCAGAACTGTCGGGGCAGGTCTAAGTCAAAGACACCCCATCTGCGTGAACCGCACACTCATTTTAACAATTATACGCACTCCCATTCCTTTCGTTCCTTATTTGTTCTACACATTTATTCCCCTCTTTCCGTTCTTTATCCGTCTCAACCAATTCTTGATGGCACGTCGCACACGTCAGTCAACGAGGGGGTCACAGAGAAACCAGGCTTTATTAGAAGGTGCTACAGGTGAAAATACATCGACTCAGGCGAATGCCATTGGTGGTCAAGGGGTCGACAACCAGACCCAACCTCAAGGTGTCCTGAATGGTATGTCCGAAACCTCAAGTTAGACACAGCTCACACTATAATCAGGAAATGGGAAACATACCTTTCCCCATGACAATCCCGACATCCCTGCCACTTCAGAAGTCCAGCCCAGCCCTCCCAAAAGGGCACGAGATGGCGACAAGGGCAAGGGTAAGTAAGAGCCACATAGATCAAGAGTGATTTACTTACCAAATGTCCAAAGGCCCAGCCGATAGTCACCCAATGCAGCTCAAATTGACAAACGAAGACGCGCAAGCCGAGCCTGAGAGAGAGCCTGAGAGAGCCCCTGAGGGTGAGGGCAGTGGGGGCGGCAAGGGAAAGCAGCCCGCGTTGCAACAAAGTAAGATGACTGCTTACAAATTGTTTTCATTTGTTTGTTTGTTGATTGTTTACTTTGGGTTTTCTTCCAGCGACGTCTTTCTACCCTGGCTACTACGGTCTCTCCTCCATCTCCCAGCTCACCACTGATACTCTCGATACTCCCGTGGATCCCAGCGCCGATGATCCCCAGTCTGAAAACGAAGACGACTGGATCGATGACTCAGCGGTAGATCATACCCAGGGACCGCGTGCTGGACCCTCTGGGGCGACGGCAAACGAGGTGAGTTTGTGGTCCCACTTTGAATTGTCCATTCCTAACCACACTTGTAGAGACCCACCTGGCAAGGTTCGGGAACCACAAGTGCCTCCGTGGCCATCGGTAGGTACACTCGGGCCAGGGCCCCCCGGGTTTTGACCACTGACATGTCACTCGGGCATGGCGCCACGCTGTCGACAGCGCCCACAACCGTGTTACCTGGCTCTACATCGCCGCCACCTACCTCAGTGCCGCGCATATCAGTGTCGTGCACATCGGCGCCGCGCACATCAACATCAGGTGAGTTATTTTGTCGTATCTTATATCTCTCTGACTCATCTTAATAATAGCAGCCATAGTTCCACCGAGTGTTCGCCAGGCCCAGGACAGCATTACAGCTGTATCCGAGTCTACGTGGCCCTCGAATACTGACCTTTCTTTTGCTCCGGGTTCAACAAGACTTATGCTCACTGCACAGCGTCCCCTTATACGCGCAGTTATTCAAGAAGCTATCGAAAATGTTCGGGCAGCAATGCTGTTCAATGACGCATTCCCCAACCTGAATCGTGCTTTTACATTTATTCGTGATGCTCTTATTTCTGCCGCGTATTCGTATGGCCCGGTAGCATCGATGCTCTATAAGCGTCTTATGGAAGACGACGAGTACTTGGCGAGGATTATACCTTTGGTAAGTGTTAGCGTATCTTGTTGCCGGTGATGACCTCACCCTCACTGTTTGAAGCCACGCGCTCGCATCTCCCTTTTCAGGGCCGAGGTTAGAGAACGGTGCAATGCCATCACATTGCCGACCTTTTTGGCCATGGCTTCGCGTGAGGAGATCATCGAAAGTGTCCGACATCAACTCTCAAACTACAACTACACTTTTCCGACGGTGGGACTGGTAAGTTTGGTCCTTCAAGCTGACTCTAGCTAACATTTAGTCAGCCTAGGGCGACTCGCAGACTCGAGAGGCGAACACGGCCATATCGGAATGACCGGATCATCACAGTGATCCGGGAGCTGTATTTCACTGGAGGAAATACATCCTTTGCGGCACGTTTTCCCCATTTCTTTGCATACACAGAGAGTGGTGATCGGGAAAACCGGCGTGAAGTTCCAATCCCAATGGTTGCATTGGTTGCGACAGCGGTGAGTTCTGTCTACAGTATGTACATGAGTAAGCTAACCAAATCTATTAGCTCTATGCAACTCTATATGAGTGGCGTACGGGTGAACAGCAAGTCACAGAGTTCTCGGCCTCGGCGTACTTGGATGTTTATAATGGCCATATCAACACACTGCATCAAATCAAGGAGAGGCGCAGTGGTGCGTTCCGTGCCATGATGAGTGAAATATATACCCAGGCAAGGTGAGTTCGTCTTTGTCTATCCTAACATGGTACTGAGTAAGCGACTGCGATAGTGCTGCTGTCGATGTTGGTGTTGGCTCCAGTGTGCCAATTGCGGCACTTGACTTCGAAGATCTTGAAGACTAAGCGCATGATGTGATTTCAACAATCAATTGTCTGATCCCAATCAGACTCACTGTACGTTCTCCTTTTTGTATTTCGAATGTTCTAACTTCTGTGCCAGTCAACAGTGGGCTCTATACCCGGGAATATCTCGTCATTTTATTTTTTATAACCCCCTCAAAAAAAAAACATATCCCGGACTTTTTTCGTCAATTTGATCGTAGTCATCGTTCGGTTAGCTGATAGTTATTGTTCAGTTAGCTGATAGTTAGTAGTAGCGTCTTCAACAATTATCGGTAACTTAGCTGCAAATAGTGATGGGAAAGTTCGGTTCAGTTCGGTTTTTTGCCTCTTTTGGCCGAACTGAGAACCGGACCATTGGTTCAGTTCAGGGGATTTGCTGAACCCTGAACCAGAACCTCAGTTCAGGTTCACATGGTTCAGTTCAGGTTCAGGGGGCTTCTGAACCCCGAACCAGACCATATCTTGAGGTTCGGAGTTCGGTTCAGGTTCAGGGAGGTTCAGGACACTGAACCGAACCATTACATCAAGGATCTTGCTTATGTAATCAAACAAAACTCACGGAGTCACCATATAAGTGTACTGCAAAAGATGTGATGTCTATGTGGTAGAAATGAACAAATTCAATGTATTAGTTAGGGTGTATATGTAAAAACAAAGCTACGAGATCTAAGGAAAAGCTAGTTCCAAGTTATATGGTATCAATCTCATTGTCACCATCTAAGGACTCTTTCAAGGTATCAGCGTGGAGTGTTGCCTGTGTGACTGCAGAAATGTGCCCATTCTTATAGGCACTCTTAAGTATCTGCAGTCCTTCAAAGACCTCTGTCTGCAACTTGCTTCTCCGTGAGCACCCAGTGATCCCTCCACTACTGAACGCACGCTCCGACTGGGTTGCTGACCCCTGGATTGCAAGGTAGTCCCTGTGCGATCTGCTTCAAAGTTGGGTATCTAGTGTTACTCTGGATTAGTTAGACACGCCGTGTAAGTGCTCAGAGAAGACATCAAACTCACCCCCCACCAACTGAGAACATTGGTTGTATCCTCGACCCCAGAACTGAGGTACTGTTGTAGCTCGTCCCTGAGGGCTGACCTTCTCTTGCTGCTGGAACACTTGAACGGCCTCGCGAACATAAGAACCACCATAATAAGATGGTGGCCCTTGTATGGAGGGTTTACTTGCTGATATGTAGGTGTCAGTACAGAAAACGGAGTCAGTAGTGAATATACCAATACCGGCATTGTCTGAGTCATTGGTCCCTACTGTGGCCTGACTTGGAGTTGATGCGATATAATACCTGTCAAACTGGTTGCGTGGTCTCAGCATCTCACACTGATCAATCAGAAAGAAACAATACATACCACTTCTTCAAGTTGCTTGATGCCCACAGCATACCACACACTGTCCCACCGGCGTTTGAAGTAGACATCTTTAACACTAGGGTCAAGAACTATCACGAAGAAGTCAGTCAAAAAAAACCCCAAACAACAGAGCATAACACCTACCAAGGCAGATGAAGTACTGCTGAGGATGTACCATTGACACGGCCATACCACTTCTTAAGGCTCTTGACACCACTGTCAAGTCCGTCCTTGAGTTCTTCATATTGAGGTTTCGTAGCCATCAATTCCCAGCACTTAATAAGAAACTCAAAGCTAGAAACAATACGCCAGACAGTGGGGGATTGAACACTTGAAAAGGTCTGCTGGAGGTTTGCTGGCTCCTAAGCAGACACGAGTAAGCATTCAAATACAATAAGTCAAAACCAAAGAAACTCACCCTCAATGCGTCCCTCATACTTGTAAGCCGTTCCCAATCTCTCCGAGTCAGCTGGAAGTCAGAATAGCAACGATGGTTGGATAGACGGGGTACATGTTCACTTTCATCGGCAAGAAGGGTAAACCGGTTGATTGCCTATGAAGTAGCGTGAACACCTTTTACCCCACACTGGCAGACAGTTCAGACGCACCACTTTGAGGTTGAGAAAACGCTCTAGAAACTGATAGAGTGATCCCCATCGCGTATGAGCCCATAACACAAGTTCAAGTTGTGGGGCTGACACTTGGATGCACGAGTGGCGGAAAAATGTTTTTGCTTGGGGTGACATACGAATCTGTAGCGTGCATCAGTCAACTAAGGGTTCCAAGAAGCACAGGAAGGACCTACCTGCTTGGCTAACGCATGCGCTTTTCCAAGTGGATCACCAGAGTCAAATTTATCATCCTCTGAGTCTGTGTCGTCATCGGGATTGTCGTGTTTATTGGTGGCGGAAATAAAACTCGGCGCGACATTTTGCACAAAATACTTTGCCGCAAGGTGTAGAGAGTGTTCCATACACCTAAGTTTTACATTAGAAGAGGGAATGTCATTAACGCATGGCACTCACAGCATGTCATGTTCCACAGCGGCCCATCCAACTTCTGTGTCGGTGAGCTTGTCCTGGAGCACGCGGATAGTTGTACGGTTCACAGCTGCCCCATCACTAGTGAACCAACCAATCTGCGGGTGAACGGTAACTCAGTGAAAGTAGAAAAAAAAGGAAGATAGCAGAATAGCGCACCTTGCCATGAAGCTCATACCGACCTAATGTGGAGCTCAAAATCTCCCCTATATTCTTACCTGTGTGTCGTCCCTCGATCTCCTGGAATATAAGTTGCTCAGATTTCAACTCCCATGCGTTTGGGTTATTGGCAGGTGCGTCGACATAGTGAGCAGTAAGAGATATATATGGGTCACCAGGCTGCGAAGTCCACGTGTCAAAAGTAAATGAGACCTTGGAGGGAAGGTTCTTCATGTTCTCGCGAACCCTTCCCTCTGCGAGGTGTGCACGCCGAAGTATCTCAGTACGGAGTGTGTGGCGGTGTGGAATGTCTTTCTCAGAAAGTGTTGGTCGACAGTACATAAGGAGGCGGCGAAAACTGCCCTGTTCTATCAAACGGAAGGCCTGAAGGTTTGATAAATGGTCAAAACGATTCACATAAAATGATACAGTCCCACGTACCTCATCTTCGCAAACGATAAGCTCAATGATGTAATCGAGCAGTCCCACATTGGTGAATGGGGGAGACTTTGGCATGCGGGTAAGAACAGCCACCAGACTGGTTTGCGTTTGGCTGCATGAAGGCACATTGATCAGTACAGAGAAAACACAACGATAAGTAAACCCTTACCCATCCTGACCAGAATTGTTTGGGGAACGGAAAAGGGCACGGGGATGAGGCTCAATACCGAGTGTCTTGCAGCGTTTGCGGTACAGATCGGCATGATGCCTGAAAAAGTTCAGAATATCGCAAATTAATCAAAGTCATGTCTTACCTAGCAATATGCGTGCGCAGTGTACTTGTGCTTCCTGTTAAAAAACACGCCCTTCGTTTGACCAAGCCGCTCTCCCTTCATGCATCCAGTTAGTGAACTAATAAAGCTAGATAAAAATGAAAGCACGTACAGACAAACTTTGCACCAATGGCCATCCTGAGTCTTGCCCGTATCTGGGTGCTTGTGCTCCTGGTCTCGACGAAAGATGAGGCGTATGTCAGCCGTACGATCAACTCGGGCTCTAGAGTTGATCGCCTGAGAAGTTGATGAGAAAAGAATACCAAAGATGAGAGCAGAAGACTCACCTGGTTGTCTGCATCAGCCATCGCCATGATGGACTCATAGTCATCATCTGCAGGCTCAGTGGTAGCGCCGTCACCCGATTCACTGTGATCAGCATCATCATCGTCCACAACAGTGTCAACCTTGCGTGAGACACGACGATTGGTGACATCAGGGGCACTCGGGGCCTTGCGTTTGGTGTTCAGATGTGTGCCGACAGAGCCATTTGAAGCCGCTTCAAGAGCACGCTGTGATGGGCGAGGGACACGGCCAGTCCGGCAAAGTCCAGAGGAGAGCAGATGTGAGCCATCAGAATGGCAGTTTAGAGTGGCCACCTGGCCGCCAGAGTCATCCGAAGGTGCCAGCGGAAAGGAAATCGACTCATCGACATCATAGGTCCAGGTGATCTCAGATGCGTCCTTTAGGGTGCCATCGGCACGGACAGCATGCCCAAGGTCTGGTGAACTCGAAGAGAAAGACATGTGTAGTACAACTATGAGAAGCTCAGTGGGGTGAGGTTTTCGAGAGAGAAGGGACCCACTTTATAGATATTTTTCGGCCTAACAGTAGTCCCTGAAAAAGGGAACAAGCCAGAACACACTACTCTACGCTGAATGCATTACCCTACTAGTACCCTGAACACACTACTTTAGTTAACTCAGGTGTACAATTGACAGACAAGGCGACTAGTAACTCACCACCAAGGACTCGGACAAGATCGGTCATCATCAATCACGGTGATTGATGAGCGATCAATTCACAGCTAGTGAAGGACTGGAGGTAACAAAGACCCCCACCCAGGTGAGATAGATTGAGGCTGTTGCATATTGAAGAGTGTTGGGATGAGTTTTGGAACCAGGACGGACACAAACGCACAATCGGCAAGAGCTGAGAATTGACTCGGAAAAACGTGCACGTTGCAAAGTTGCAATGTGGCAACGCCGCCACCAACACAAAATCCCACGCTAGTGGGGTTTCAACAAGACATTTCCAGCCCAACAATTTATTTCCACATTGCTTAGCAGTCAAACTAAAATAGTTTCATGTCATTTGGGCTCCAGCAATTGTATTTTGAGACCTGTCAAGAATTTCCGTTCAAACGCATTCGAACGCGTTCTCTTGGGTTCGGGATTTTGCCGAACGGTGAACGGAACCACTGGTCCGGTTCAAGCAAATAGCCGAACCGGACCCCTCAATTGGCGTCCGGGCCGGTCCAGTTCGGGTTCGGACCGAAGTTCAGAACCGGACCTTCCCATCACTAGCTGCAAATGCCAAATCATTTTAATCAAAATTATCGACAAACTATCAGGGGGTCGCGCAAATATAATGATAATGTCGGCTAGCTATAAGTTATCGACAGCGTATTGAAATTATCGAAAATTAACGAAGTAGGTTTTTCCCGATGGGAGGGGTGATTAGAACCGTTGAATTGTAAAACACCAGGCTATAGAGTATGTGACTGGTATGAAACATTCTCTTATTCGCTGACGTTGGACACGTCCGAGTAATCAAACTCGGTTTCTGTGTCGGAAACGGTTATAGGGTGGCCAGAGAGTTGCCGAGAAGCAACGAACTTCTCAATAGATGACGCTGGCTGTCCATCTAAGCAAATTGAGTCAAGGGAGGGCAGTACTTCGGCAACCATATCCTCCGGGATGCCTTCCAGTGCAAGGGCAACACGCCCTGCGAATTCCTGAGATATATGTAGTGTCTGCACGGAGGAGAATTGACGGAGGAGGTCTAGCCATTCTACGTCATCCATACGCTCTACTTGACGATCCTCGTTGAGGTGGGCCGTGAGCTTGAGATGGACCACATTGGTGAGTGTTGCGGAAAAATGGTCGAGCACCTGGGCCACGTGTGAAACTTGCCAGTCAATCCCTTCGGACGAGATGACAGTACTTGCACGGTGGGTATGCCAGTTTGGATGGTTTACATGAGGATAGTCAAAGGCGACCCAATCACTGAAAAAGCCAACTTCCGCATGCCCGAATCGTACCAACTTGAGGCCTACCGAGCGATGGATGAACCTGGAGAGTTGAGAAACCTGAAAGTTGACAAGCTGATTCAAGTAAACCATCAAGGTTGAGGGCTGTCGATCTGGGTGACGAGTTCCTCCAGATACTCACTGGCGCCCTGGAATTCGAAGGAGGTGAGAGCGGGAAGGATGGTCCGCGTTACGGGACTCGGGGTGGGGTGTATTTGGTCAGAGCGGATAGACAATTGGAATTCAATGAGAAGGGTTTCGAGTTTCGGCACTGCGGCCAACCCGACAATCATCATCTTGGGAGAAATGTAACCAGCAGAGGGTATTTTGTGAAGGCTGAGCTTGACAAGGTCACTGGCTGACAAAAGTAGTGTCGGTAATGACGGATAGGGAATTTCGGATAACTTGAAGGTGATTTTCTGTAAACATGGTGCAGATCCCCCCAAAAATTTAGCGGGAAGGACTGGTGCAATTCCACCGTTCGAGTGAATGTATAGATGTGCCAGCACCGTGAATGGCTCCTGCATAGATGTGACCATCCATCCCAACTGCGAGCCTGTTACTTCGAGCCTGACATCACATACACGATCGTTATGCTCAAGTGCGGCGATGACATTGCCTTTGAAATTGGTGAAGCGGCACTGCCGCACTGGACATGGGTCGGGTTACCTGACAAACCTCCCGTGATCTAGTCTCTCCCATCATATCTCTAGCCCATGTCGGAAGCTCTGAAGGTCAGAAGATGGAATTCTGTGCCAGATTGTGGAGTCAGGTGCCAACTGGATCGGGGTAGCCTGACTACATCGTATACTGCAATATACTACATGGTCCTGGCGCACCAGCAATTACTCAATCACAATCGATGCACTCTCAAACGATGTCCTCACCTCTATCATGAAGAATTCTTTGCGACTTACCGTGTGAGAGCGGGGTGGATGGTGGTGGCAGACATGTACACGTACGCTGAATGCTACCAACCCATTCCCTTCAAGTTCAGTTCCGCCTTCCAGAGGCAAACAGTCGGCCACTCTTCACTCCCCAGCCTTCCTTCCTATTTTTTACTGTTCATGTGCCGAACTACTCAAGGGTACGTCTTTTAAACATATCATTCGGTTTTCCTTCGAGTTGACACGCAAAAGCTTTTCCAGCTTTCGTCCAGACATATTCGGTTGCAGTGTTGAATATCTGGCGTCTTTCCTGCGCGTCTTACCCGCCGTGTTGTCCCTTCCATTGAGACAGGGGTTTGTGGCACGTGGGAGACTCGGATGTGAGGATGTGAGTTGGTGCATGATATCTATGCGAGGCGCATGTTGTCGTTCCCCCCTATATTTCCATCAATTTCCGTCTCATCCAGGCATCCTTCGCTGGCACCTTCCGCACGAGCAGCATGCGCAACATGTTTAAGAGTTATGGATAGCCCGAAGAGGGTCGATCGGTCCCACTCTAGCTCTCTAAACGCTTGTAACTTTATGAGAACTTGAACTATAGAATAACTGGCTGGAATAACTGGCTGGTTGCGCGTGTGAAGTGCTTCATGCTTGCCAAGCATTTAGCACCGGTTGCACCGTGCTATGATTGGTGGCCAACCTGGCTCCTCACGCAACTTGTTAAGACTGAGACCCATCACAACAAGCCGCTTGTAAAATTCATGCGGGTATTGGTATCGTGACATGCAGATCAATGTGATATATGTATATTCATCAGTGTGGATGGTCGTCTCCTAAATGGGACGGTGGGATAAGTTAGATTACAAAACACCAGGCCACAAAGGACGTAGACAGTACGGAACATTCTATTATATGCTGACGTATGGCTCGAACCTCTGATTAAACTCTGTCTCTGTGTCAACGACGATTACAGGGCGACCGGAGAGCCGGCGGGCAACAATGAACTTCTCAATCGATGACGCTGGTTGCTCCACCAAGCAAATCAAATCAAGGGATGGCAACACTTCGGCGACAAGCTCACCTGGAATCTCGTCCAGTGCAAGAGCAACGCGCCTCGCGAGACGACGACCTGATCGCAGCAGCTGCACGGTGGGAAATTGGTGGAAGAGGTGCAGCCAATCAACGTTCCTTGTTCGATCTTCCACGGGCCCGGGTGGAAGACAGGCATCAATATCGAGATAGACCACATTAGAGAGTGAAGTGGGAAAATGGTCGAGCAACCGGGCTATGTCCAAAGCGCGGAAGTCAAACCCTTCGCATGAGACGTGAACCTCATGAGGGTGCCAATCCAAAGGTGGACGATTTACACGCGGACACACGGAGAATCCAAGGTCGTAACCAGAAAAGTGAACGCGCGCACGCCTGGGTAGGGTTAACATGGGGCCAAGTGAGCGATTGATGAACTTGGAAAGTTGCGTAACCTGATAGTCAACAAGCAGGAGATATGTTATGGTGATCTGGTTTATTTTAGGGCCGTCGATCTGGGAAATGAGGTCTTCCAGATACTCGCTAGCACCACGGAATTCAAACGAGGTGAGAGCAGGAAGGACAGTCCGTGATATGGGAGACAGGTGTATATCAGGGCGGGGAGTCGCCGATTGAAATCCGATGGAAAAGTGATCTAGCCTGGGCAACGTAGCCAAAGACGCGACCATCATCTCGGGTGAAATGTAACCAGTCGGGGGTATGCTGCGAAGATCGAGCTTGACGAGGTCACTGGTCGACAAAAGGAGTGTTGGTAATGCCGGAAAGGGGATTCCACATAAATCAATGGCTTGTAGAGATGGTGCGGATCCTCCCAAGAAATTGGGGGGAAAGGCAGGCACATCACGATATGTCGCGTCTAGATAGAGACGCTTCAGTATCGGAAATGGCTCCTGCACCGCCACGTCAAACTCCTCCGACTGCAAACCCAAATATAAGCCGGGGCTAAGCTCGACACCACATACACGATCGTGGTGCTTGAGTGCAAAAATGATATTTTCCTCATCGTCATCCCTAGTGGAGAACCGAAAATAATGGTAATGAATAACGATAGGAAAGGCGGGCCAGATATCCAGACTCTTCCTGATGGGAGTTCCGTATGTGCAGAGAATTTTGAGGTCAAGACGGTGTGGCGACGCGAAGATGAGTTGTCGCCAGGTTTGACATACGTGCACAAGTAAGTGCCATTTCCATACAGGGTTGCTGTCGTAGTCGTGATTTTTTCGATAAAAATCGAATATTTCGAGTAAGACATCGTCTGGGAGGGTGCCAATTGTCGTTGAATGACTCCTGCCTGTGCCACATAAACTCAGTTCTCGCTGTAGTCGCCGCGGGGGTGCTAAAGGACGCACCTTGAGTGCTCCCCTTCTTTTTTTTCTTGCGATGACCTTTATGAATCTTTCTTGTATGAAAAATGGTGCCAGAGGGCAAATCACCTTGTGGGGAGAGCGGAAGAACGCTAATTGAGGACCAGCAGTGAGTACTGAGTTGCTTTGTAGGCACCGGACACACCTGGGAGAGCCAATCGATAAAAGCGGTCCAGAAAAACTCGAAAGGGAAACTGGGGAATCCCGATCACTGGTTGGATATAAGCTCTAATTAGCGTAGTAATACGGCAAACGAAGTGCCTTAGTTGACAAACCTCTGAGTACTCATTGTGGAGCTAGCGCCTTTCATACTCTGCTTATCATAGCACCAGCCCTATAAGTCGTAGTAAATCTGTTTAGCTGTTGCGGAACGTAGTGTAATGAGAGTAGGTGTGTTTGTGCCAGTGGTAATCGATGATGTTGGTGTCACTGATCACTGTGGGAAATAATGAGGCTGGCGAGCGCATAGGGCGGCACGTGCTCATTCCTTTCCTCCGTGCCGCCACCTCGCTGCCTATCCATTCTCCCAACCGGTTCAAAGGACCATAACTATTTTATTTCGCCTGCCCACATCACTCTAGAATAAGAATCGTCAAGGACCGATGTTTTTTGACCCTCGCTCACCGGTGTGCCCAAGGGGGTTTCCCACACACCCGGTCGCGACCTGGGATAGCCTACCGTCAGTGGGAGCGATTCAGCAAAACTTGGTAAGGGGACTGGACAATGGCTGATTGGAAATATAGAGGGGGGAATCCGGCCAATTAGTCTAGAATATGGAAAAAGAAGACCTTGGACAAACCTTCGAATGCGCATCAACGGAGCTAACAAACGCCGTCGGTTCAATTGTGCGACTTTGTCACACGGACGCGCGAGCAATGGTCCATGTAAGCTGTGGTGAGTTCTCATTAGTCGCAAAGACCTACTAAAACACCTCGCATACCGACTAACATGACAAATTCCAGCGAGCCTCGCTTCGTCGATACTACCCTCAGCTCCAAACTGGGAATACACGACACCCATGCCGTCAAAGTCGAGAACCTCCGCGGACGCGCCGAGGTCACCCTCGACAAGAACGGGTCCCAGTTTTTCCACCACTTCGCCAACCACACGTCGTTCGCAAACGACGAAGAGATCCTGCGCGACTACTACCCCGAGTGCATACAGTTACTCAAGCAGCTCACCGGTGCCAGCCGCGTCGTCCTCTTTGACCACAGTGAGTTCGTCCGTCCCATAAATGCGCGGACACTGGCTAACGGTCTGCATCTCTCGTCCTCACAGCCATCCGCCGCAGGCGCCCTGGTGTCCCCGACACGCCTCAGACTCGACAGCCCTTTCCGGGCGTTCACGTCGACCAGACGACCGCGTCGGCAATAGCGCGGGTGCAACGCCACATTCCGTCGGAGGACGTGGAGGGATTACTGCAGCGGCGTTTCCAGATCGTCAATCTGTGGAGGCCAGTCCACCATGCCGCGCATGATTGGCCGCTCGCGCTCTGCGACTTCAACACCGTCGACCGCAGCCGCGATCTCGTCCCGCATACGCTCAAATTCCTAGATCGCGATGGTGAGACGTACGGCGTACAGTGGAACGAGAACCACAGGTGGAAATACGTACGCGGAATGACGCCAGAGGAGGGCGTGCTAATTAAGTGGTACGTCGTTCATTTGTGCTGTCTGTCACGGCGTCTTGTGCAGACTTCCCTGATGGGGTTTGGTAGCTTTGACTCGATTCAAGATGGGAGAGTGGCGGTGCTCACGCCGCACACCGCGTTCGAGGACCCCGCGACTCCGTCTGGTGCGGAGAAACGTGAGTCCATCGAGCTCCGCGCTTTTTTTTTTCTTTTGTGCGCCATGCCGCTTGCCCACTGACTTCCTCATCAAGGTACGCACCCTCTAGCAGCCCAACATGAGAAAATCCTGACAAGTACGAGCTAGCTCTTGCCCATCGGAGACTCGGGTACGTTTTATTGTCCTAGTGTCCTAGTTTCTGCAATCTTTGACCCGGTCAAAGGTATCGGAAAGTCCTGTTTGCTGCTCAGGTTCTGCGACGACGCATGGACACTTTCCCTCATTACAACAATCGGCATTGGGATTCGGCTGGTGCACTTACACTTGCGACTTTTGGTCGTAAAATTCTGCAACAGTCTCTTTACCTTCCCGAACACAATCGACAGTACTGTAGGCCATGGCGGTGGTATGGCGCCTGTAATATAACACGGCTCCAACTTCTATGACTGGTACTTGCCACACCACATTTTCTATTGGGATGCCTTCTTTGCCAAGGTCACTTGGCCAGGCCCAATAAGACTGAGTAGCACATGCCCGCACACGTTCACAACGACCCGCAAGCACCAAAAATCCTAATATTGCTGGACCACGGTACGGCTCGGTTTGGAGAAACAGCCGAACCTGAGCCCAAAAGTGGGGTTCAGGTTACGATAGTTTCAGGTTCAAACTAAAAGTTTCGTACTAAGTTCGAGCACTCACCGGCCGCAGGCAGCTAAGGAGGCACCTAGATGCGTCGTAGAGTGTCATTTAAAAATGAGCTATTCGCGTCTGGTCTGTGTCGTTGACCTGTACTCCGGGGTATAAATTGATTGAAAAAAATACAGGGAGAGGTTGCAAGAGACCGGGGATATGAGGGCATGGAGTGCGATTGAACGCCAATACAAATTTTCTCACTGTCCCCGCAGACGTGAAGATTATGGATTTTCTTGTTGTCTCTCTCTGACGCGTTCAAGTTGATCAGTTGATCAGTCCAAGGCCTATCATAATTCTGTTGGAATATTTGTATGTATGACAAACGCCATACTATAGATATATTCGTCTACGGACATAAGTGTTTCTAAATGCCAGTGGGACAGAGGAACAGTTACCATAAATTGTAATACACTGGGCCATAGGATACGCAACGAACATTCTATTATCTGCCGATGTAGGACTCAAGCCTCTGATCAAACTCCGCCTCTGTGTCAACGATAGTTACAGGGCGACCAGAGAGCCTGCGGGCGTCAATAAACTTCCCAATTGATGACGCTGGCTGGCCCGCCAAGTAAATCAAATCAAGGGATGGCAACACTTCGGCGACCAGCTCGCCCGGGATGTCGTCCAGTGCAATGGCAACGTACCCCGCGGGCTCTGGATCTGAATACAGCGCCTTCACGGTGGGAAATCTGTGGAAGAGGTGCAGCCATTCGACTGTTCTTAATCGGTTTTGCTCGAGCTCGGTATCGATAGTGAGATGGACCACATTAGAGAGTGAAGTGTGAAAATGGCCGAGTAACGGGGCTATGTCTAAAGCGTGCAAGTCAAACCCTTCGCATGAGACGTAAACGTCATAAGAGGGCAAATCGAAGGATGAATGATATACATGCAGATACACGATGAAGCTAACGGCGTTACCGGAAATGGAAACACGCGCTCGCCGGGATAGGGTCAGCTTGGGGCCGACTGACCGATCGATGAACTTGGAAAGTTGCGTAACCCGATAGTCAACAAGCCAGCGATAATCTACGAAAATCCTTTTTAGTTGAGGGCTGTCGATCCGGGAAACGAGGTCCTCCAGGTACTCGCTAGCACCGAGGAAGTGGAGGGAGGTGAGAGCTGGAAGAACTGTCCGTGTTACGGGATGTGGGCCTATATCAGGGCGGGGAGTCGGCGATTGAAATTCAATGGAAAGGGAATCCAGCCTGGGTAATGTGGCCAAAGACGCAACCATTGCCTCAGGTGGAATGTAACCAGTCGGGGGTATATCGTGAAGAACGAGCCTGACGAGGTCACTGGTCGACAAAAGAAGCATTGGTAATGCCGGATAAGGAATGCCGGATATGTAGATTTTCTGTAGGCACGGTGCAGATCCTCCCAAGAATTTGGCGGGAAGGACACTGGCAGGTGAATCTTCGTACATCGAGTGAATACGGAGACGCTTCAGAACCGGAAATGGCTCCTGCACCGCTGCCAGTGCGTCAAATATCTCCGGTCGCTCGCTCCATTGTAAGCCGGGGTCAAGCTCGACATCACATACACGATCGTGGTGCTTGAGTGCAAAAGTGATGTTTTCTACATCGTCGGACCTAATAATGGGGTTCCTGGAACGCTTGTAACGAATGACGATAGGAAAGGCGGGCCAGATAGCCAGAATCTTCCTGATGGGAGTTCCGTATGTGCAAAGGATTTTGACGTCAAGACGGTGTGGGGATGCGAAGATGACTTGTCGCCAGGTTTGACATACGTGTACAAGTAAGTGCCATTTCCATACAGGGCCGTGGGCGTAGTAATCATTTGGATCTGGATAGTAATATTTTCGATAGTGATCTTTTCGATAGAAATCGAATATTTCGAGTAAGACATTGTCTGGGAGCATGGCAATTGTCGTTGGATGACCCTCGACTGTGTCACACAAACTCAGTTCTCGCCGCAGTCGTGACGGGGGTGTTAAAGGACACACCTTGAGTACTTCCATTCTGTTGTTCTACGCAATGACTTTGAGCAGTATTTCTGGCAAGCAAAGTGGCACCAGAAGACGAATCACCGGGTGGGGAGAGTGAGCGAACGCTAATTGAGGACCAATAGTGAGTACTCAGTCACTTGGTAGACACCGGACACACCTGGGCGAGCCGACCGATAAAAGTAGTTCAGTACCCATTAATGAGGGTAACGAACTGAGCTCCGAGTCTTAAACTAGCACCAGCCCAATGGATCGTAGTAGACTGTTTAACTATTGCGGGGTGTAGTGCAGCGGGAGTAGGGTAATCGATAATATAACACTGTCGACCTTGCTGTCGACACCACTAATGACCGTGGGAAATAATTAGTCCTGGGGACCTGGTCGTTGGCATCCGACATGGGCAGTGTGGGCGCTTGGCTGTTGACACGGACCAGGTCACTCAGCAAACCTCGCCTCGCCTCTCCTGATCTCGTGGCTTCAATGAACATCTGATATTCTAAGGACATAAAACAAAAAAAGACATACCAAGTGTGAACCCGGGTCACATACCTCTCCTCCTTTCAGCATTGCGTACTTAGTCTCGTGGTTCTTGGTCACACATGCTGAACACAGTGGACATTCGGGTGTAGAACATAGATAACCCAGTTGTGCCGTGCGCCGTGCTGCGGTCGATTGATGACCAACCGACCTCCTCACGCAACATTTGTAGTCATGACACTCTGCCGCTATGGGATCTTCGGATGGCGGAGGGGTCCCGCAGCGATACTGTAAGACCTCGTTGATGGGGACCACATGGAGCCGGAAAAGTTCAGCTAGGCCGGGGCCCTCGAAGGAGTTTGCCCAATTTGGCTATCCAGAGTGTTTGTGGGAGCGCAGTGCCGCTGGCTGGCTACTTGAGCCGAGCAGGGAGCCTTCCTCCTCCCCACTCATGTTCAACCTACTTACAACCAGTCTACTAGGTGTCGTGTCGTGCAGTGCTATGCTAATGGACAACTCCCCTGGTAGGTCATAGGACTGGTAGGCTCCCTAAATAGACTCGGAAGGCGCAGCGGTCGGGGTAGCCCCCTGATGAGAATTTTCGCAGGTTTGAAATCACTACTGACTGCCTGGTCTTTCCCGCCCCTGGGAATACTGTACGAACCCTTATCCTCAGAGACGGGTGGCAGGAAGATGCCCCATGTGTGTCTGACAACCCGAGCGCCCCTCCACACAAAATCATCGCCCTATGCCCTAGCGGGCAGAGGCTGCGCGCTTTCCAAGACCCATCATAACATGGGGGGGTTGTGGGGGATTGAAAATTCATATGGATATATGTATGAGGACAAACGTAGCCTAAAGCAGTATATACATTCGTTTGCGTGTGTGGTCGACTTCTAAATGCAATAGGCTCGGAGGGGTGATTAGAACCGTTGAATTGTAAAACACTCAGGTTATAGAGTATGTGACTGGTATGAAACATTCTCTTATTCGCTGACGTTGGACATGTCTGAGTAATCAAACTCGGTTTCTGTGTTGGAAACGGTTATAGGGTGGGCAGAGAGTTGCCGAGAAGCAACGAACTTCTCAATAGATGACGCTGGCTGTCCATCTAAGCAAATTGAGTCAAGGGAGGGCAGTACTTCGGCAACCATATCCTCCGGGATGCCTTCCAGTGCAAGGGTAACACGCCCTGCAAGTTCCTGAGATATATGTAGCGTCTGCACGGAGGAGAATTGACAGAGGAGGTCTAGCCATTCTACATCATCCATACACTCTACTTGATGATCCTCATTGAGGTGGGCCGTGAGCTTGAGATGGACCACATTGGTGAGTGTTGTGGAAAAATGGTCGAGCACCTGGGCCATGTGTGAAACTTGCCAGTCAATCCCTTTGGACGAGATGACAGTACTTGCATGGTGGGTATGCCAGTTTGGATGGTTTACATGAGGATAGTCAAAGGCGACCCTGTTGAAGCGCAGAACTAACAAGCAAGGAATAAGCTTGGGCAGCTAGAGACAGACAAGTTACTTCAGAGGTAGAAGGAACTCTAATACCATTACTACACACCTAGAGACAGACAAGTTCTATAGAACGTCTTATAAGTAAAGGTGAAAGGAGTAAGGTAGAAAGAAGGAACTTACACTTCAGAGGTAGAAGGAACTCTGAAGTGTAGAGGCGAAAATAGCAGTCCTTATATACAGGACGCTTGGATAATAATGGTCTGTGCGCACTGGTGACCCAAACACAATAGAGGTGGTCTGTGCGCCAGAGGGAGAAACACCATTGGATGGCAGAGAACAATAGCTGCCTAAAGTAGACAATACCGGTATCTTAATAATTGAAAGAACAATAAGAACCAAATATGGATCTAATAATAAAGATAAACAAAAGTGGTCCATATGAGTCTGGAGTGTCCATAAGTCCATAAGGGACAGATACCAAATATAGTATGTGGGCTGACTCAATCAGATCCCACGAGACATGTGACTTTAACAGTCGCGTCTCAACATCCCTCCATGATAGAGACAGTCCACAAGAGTGGCGCAAGCATTGAGTGAAAGTGCCTTGGCAGGACACTTTTGTTGCTTTACTGTACTATGAGAAATGTTTTGATTCTCTGGTTAGAAAGAATTTATGTATGCAGAAGTCCTGATAAAGGACAACTTTTTGGAGGTCTTCATGCACTGCTCTATAAGGATAATGTAGTTCTAAAGAACTACTTTTTGAAGAGCCGTGAGCTGGGAGATAAGATGGAACAGGTCCAACTTCTTCAGTTCTTTAAGAAGGGTTTTTCTTAGCTATTAAACTAGGAAGTCTGTTGCAAGTATACACAACAGTTAGATGTCCTAGAACCCATCTTTACACTATTCCTAGATCAGCAACCATTTTTTCAAAGGGTTCTCTGGGCAGTGACTTAGTAAGTCCATCTGCAACCATTTCCCCTGTGGGTGTACGTATCAGGTGTATGACCTTGTTTTCTACGTATTCCCTGACTACATGGTGCTTGATCAGGATGTGTTTGGAACGTCTCCCAGTGACAGGGTTGAGAGCTAGGTCCACAGCACCCTTATTGTCACAGTGCAGAGGAATGGGGGAGGATACCTCATACCCCAGCTCTCCAAGGAAAGTGGCATACCACTGAGCCTGATTAGAGGCGTCTGAGAGGCTCATGTATTCTGCCTCAGTGGTAGACTGTGCAATTGTCTTTTGCTTTCTGGTACACCAAGAAATGGCTCCATTTGCAAGCAGGTAGACAAAACCTGAGGTGGAGTGCTTTTCTTCCTGGTCTCCCCAGGAAGCGTCGCAGTAGCCATGAAGGCCTTCACCACCATTGCTGTTCCCTCCAGCATAGCGTAACGAGTAGTCCTTGGTGCTGTTAAGATAGGCTAGGACATACTTGGCTAGGCGTAAATGCTGAGGTGAGGGGTTGGAAGCAAATTGGCTAAGGCGTGCAACAGCGAAGGAAATATCAGGTCTGCTTCCAATCTGCGCATATAGCAGAGACCCAATTATCTGTTGATACTTCTTAATCTCAGAAGTAGAGGCCTGATCTGTGTACTTGATCAAGTGTGCCTCGGCGCCAGAGGGAAGAGGGGTATATACTGGATTGGAATCAGACATTCCAAAGTGTTCCACCACATCGCGGATGTAGTCTGACTGGTTGATTTCCATGGTGCGATTAGCACGATCTCTGGTGATGTTAACACCAAGATAGGACTGGATCTCTCCCAGATCGGTCATCTCATATCAACTAGATAGAGAAGCCTTCAGATCATTGATCTTTGATAAGGAAAGCCTCCATCTTCATGCCATGCAAGGAAGTGATCACAGCTGAGGAGACGGCAACCCTGTATGTGAATCACATTTTCAAACGCTTCAGGTTACTGCGTAAAGTTATTAGTGACCGAGACCTGCGATTCACCTCAAAATTCATGAGGGAGGTATGTTGAATTCTAGGCATCCAACAGAACGTATCAATGGCTTACCACCCGCGCACTGATGGACAATCAGAGAGAACCAATCAATGGCTAGAACAATATCTGCACTTCTGGGTAAACGAGCGACAGGACAATTGGACCTCTTATCTACCCATAACAGAATTCGCACATAACATGTTACGATTCTATGGGACTCGTTCTTTCTTTCTCATTCGATCCGCATTCACTGTTTCACGAGCCCTGTACGATTACGCGGACGATATATTTACCCGGCTTCTATCACGCGCTTTGCTTATCGTCGTTATCTTTCGATAAGGCTCGACATGTGTTAGTTTCCATTCAGTTCTCACTCACGCACGGACCCGCGTGATTCTCCTTTGTTCTTTGTATGTACTACCTTTTGTTCCCAGATTGGGGACGGCGTTGTTCCTTTACTCATTTGATACGATATGAAGCGTATTTAAGCCTAGTACTATCTAGCTTGTACGGTAGACTAGACTTCTTGTGTAATACTACACTCATCTACGTGAACTCTTCTGAGTCCCTTGTCTCCCGATCCCCATCGTCGCTAGACCTTCGAGTCTTAGCTCCCCTCTATAGTCCAAGTGGCGTGTGTCCTTGTGACTCTTGTGCATCATCACTTCTGAAGTCAAGCCTCTGAGCTTGGACTACCGATCGAACGACTGACTTAGTACAGGTCGTACTCAACGCCCCTGTAGTGGCATTACATTAAGTCTAGTCTCCAACACCGTGGCTCTCACCAGCCGAAGCTGAACACAGTTTGTCAAGGAGTATTTGGAGTGGCACCCCTACGATGATCTACGACCCTCTATCAAGGGAACTGCGCTCTGGAGAAACACTCCACACGATGAAGGGTACTACGTCCACGACCCAGACAAGCTCACTTACGAACCGATCGAGTACATTGAAGACCAACACATTTGGGCCTACGTAGCCTATTCCGACTCAAAACACTCCTGGTACTCCTATAAACCCGTCCCCGCGCACTTAGGACTTGGACCAGGAAAAGGACAGGTTAGCGCCATCGAAGCTGACTCTGATATCGAAGAACCATCCTCCGAACCCGATTTAGACAACCCAACGCTCACACCAACAATTCCACGACCCGTAGATTTTGCATCATATGCCAACATGTCCACCACCCAACTCTCCACCACCCTCACCTCAGCACAACCAGCTGGATCCTCCAACCCCACAGGGTCCTCAACAGCGAATCCTTCAGGTAGTGGAGGATATCCTCTGGGAGGAGGTGTGCCGACAAGCGGAGGAAGCGCTACGGGAGGCGCAGGAAGCCATCATGGAGGCGGTGCGCCTGGAGGTGGAGGCGGTGCGCCTGGAGGTGGAGGCGGTGCGCCTGGAGGCGGAGGCAGTGCGCCTGGAGGCGGAGGTGGCAGAGCAGCAGGTCCCGCCGCTGGAGGACTTCCCCAACCAAATGGACGACTCGGAGGAAATCCCCCGCCCGAATTCACCGGAGATCGAGAAGCCAGCTGAGCCTTCCTCAACACCTTCGCCCTCTATCGCGGAATGAACCCAAACGTCCAGCAACTAACCCTCCCCTATTCCTGCGCAATGACTCTTCTCTCCTATATTCGAGGGCCACTAGTAGATGACTGGGTCGAAGAACAAATTCAGTGGTTGGCCGACCAACTAGCAGGAGGGGTAGCCATGAACGCCGAAAACCTATGGAACACCATAGAAACCTGTTTCATTCAGGCGTACACGGACACCACTCAACAGCAAAAAGCTCGACACGCCATTCAAAACTTACGAATGGATAAAGAGGACATCGACACATACATCGCCAAGTTCTCCAACCTGGCAAACAAAGCCGGATACAACAAAGACGAAGCTACGACCCTGGAAATTTTCCAGAAGGGCCTTCCAAATGCGTTAGTCATAAATGCAATCAAATTCCATCACCCTGTAGACTGGGACAATTGGAAGACAGCAGTCACACTTCAACAAGCGGAGTATCTCCTACTCAAAGATAGACTCACCAAGGGAAGAACAGACAGAAAAGGGGGGGCCTCCCGCGACCAGTGGCTAAATGCCCTCAATAAAACCAAAGATCCGAACGCAATGGACGTCAGCCACACTCGCGCCAGGGCAGTAATGACGGACGACGAAAAAGGCAACTCCAGAAGGAAGGAAGGTGTTTCCGATGCCGAGGACAAGGACACATCTCTCGATTCTGTCCTCAAAAATCGACTACCGCTGTCAAAACCGCAAGTACCAGTGCCAGTGACCCCACTCTGACCACAGCCACCATCTCAATGACATCATTGCGCCCCCTTTCGAATGAGGAACAAGCCGACGCCCAAGTAGCAGCACTATTCGCTCAAACGCCCAAAGTATGGGAGCTAATGGTGGACAAACTATTCAGACAAAAGAAGGATTTTCTGAACGCTTAAACCCGGCGGCCTGGGCTAGAGCATTAAAACTTAGTGTGTACAATAGCAGATTCCAATCCATGCGAATCCCAGTACTTTTCAAATCTGCTCACGCGACGGCCGAACGAAACGCCCTCATAGACTTGGGCGCGACCGACAACTTCATAAGTGCAAATCTCCTGAAACGACTTAAGATCGCTTGGTTAGCCACCGAGCGCCCCATTAAAATATGGAATGTAGATGGAACCCATAACCAAGGAGGAGAAATCACATCCTATACCGACCTAACCGTCAAAACTGGGGGAAAGACCCAGAACCTCCGATTTCTGATCACTGATCTAGGAAACGACGAAGTCATACTCGGGTACCCCTGGTTCATGGCCTTCGAACCCAAATTCCACTGGAGGGATGCTACAATCGATGAAGAATTCCAACTGGTAGTCATCACCAGTCTAAATCTGTCCGACGAAGCCATGCCTTTAGAAGCTACCATTAAGGCATTGGAGACATACCAACTGGATGAATTAGCCTGGGAACAACTGGAAAAAGAGAATGACCCTTGCATCCGACTACGGAAAACAACAACGGCATCAGAATTAGCGCAGCAAGAAGCGGCGAAGAAACCCCAGAAGACCTTCGAAGAAATGGTACCGGAAGAATACCGAAGGCATCGGAAGGTTTTCAGCAAAGAAGCGTCTCAACGCTTCCCTCCTTCCCGCCCATGGGACCACGCTATCGATTTAGTCCCAACCGCCCCGGAAACCATGGATTGCAAGGTGTACCTGCTCACTATCCCCGAAACCGAGAAACTGACGGAGTTCGTAACCGAACACCTGGAGAAAAAGTACATCCAACCGTCGAAATCCCCTTATGCGTCCCCTTTCTTCTTCATCAAGAAAAAAGACGGGAAATTACGCCCGGTACAAGACTACCGTCGCCTTAACGAGCTCACCATAAAGAACCACTACCCGCTCCCCCTAATCCCCGAACTCATCGACAAGATCCGAGAAGCACGGCTCTATTCCAAACTGGACATTCGATGGGGGTACAATAACGTCCAAATTAAACAAGGGGATGAATGGAAGGCTGCATTCAAAACAAATCAAGGGTTGTTCGAACCCCGAGTCATGTTCTTCAGCCTCACAAACTCCCCTAGTACCTTCCAAACCATGATGGACACCATCTTTCGGGAACTAGTATTGACAGGCGAAGTCATCGTTTACATGGACGACATCCTAATTGCAACTGTGGACAATCGCACCCACCATAGGCAACTACTACACCAAGTCCTCGATCTTTGTGATGAACACGACCTGTACATTAAACCCGAAAAATGCGTATTCGAGGTCTACGAAGTGGAATACCTGGGGTTAATCATCGGACATGGGCAATTACGAATGGACCCGATCAAAGTTCAGGGAGTCCGAGATTGGAAGGTGCCAACATCGCTGAAAGAAGTACGAGCCTTCTTAGGATTCTGCAATTTCTACCGCCGCTTCATATGGGGATTCTCCACCATCGCAAGACCTCTCCATGACCTTACAAAGAAGGACGTCCCCTGGGAATGGACAGAAGGTAGACAAAACGCCTTTGATACCATCAAAGAGCGAATCAGCTCGGAACCCGTACTCCTATTCCCAAAGTTGGACCAACCTTTCAAAATCGAAGTCGATGCTTCAAGCTACGCCCTAGGCGCGGTCCTAAACCAAAAGGGAGAAGACAATAAGACCCACCCAATTGCATTCTACTCCGAGTCATTATCGGAGGCAGAATGCAACTACGACATCTATGACAGAGAATTGTTGGCAATCGTTAAGGCACTACGAACGTGGCGTACATATCTTGTGGGATCACCCCACTTAATAACCATTCACACCGATCATGCCAACCTACAATATTGGAAGGAACCCAGGAAAATCAATCGGCGAGTAGCGCGAGAATTCCAGGAGTTATCAGAGTACAATTTTGTGCTCAAACACATTCCGGGCAAGAAAAATACCCAAGCGGACTCGCTATCAAGACGACCCGACCATGACGACGGCACTACCAATAACGATCACGTCACTGTACTCCCAGAGGAAGTGTTCCTCAGAATAACCCAAACATCCATGCATGACATGGATATATGGACTCAAATTGCGCAAAATATGGACGAGGCAATGCTTCTTCCATGGATTGAACCACACAACCTAAAGAAGCACAATGGACTTTGGTGGAAGGGCAACGCCCTCGTTGTTGTGGGAAACAACGACCTTAAACAGGGAGTAATTACCTTTTTCCATGACACTCCAAGCGCCGGACACCCAGGAATTGCAAACACTCTAGAGCTAGTACGACACGATTTCTGGTGGCCCAACATGCGCAAAGATGTGGAAGCCTACGTCAAAGGATGCGCGATGTGCCAAAGCAACAAAATCAACCCCCACCGACAAAAACCACACCTGTTCCCCATCACTACCGAACCTTCGGCTGAACCGTTTGAAGTGGTAGTGTAACGTCGTCACGACGTTGGCTCGACTTGAGCTCGATAGAGGCGGTAACAACTTAGCGAATGCTCTGAAGACACAGAGGTCCAGGCGCGATGAATGGTTTGAAGACACGAAGGTCCAAACGTAGATGGTGGTGAACGCTCGAAGGCGCACCGCTTCAAGAAGACTGGTAAGAGAGAGAGAGACAGAAAGAGAGAAGGAATCAAGTGACGATTCAAGAAGACCAAGATGGCGTATCTTGGTCTTCACAAGACAGTTTAAATACATATTCGACAGGCTTTCAAGCGCTGCCATGAGTCACAGTAAAGTAGCGTCCAACGTATCGCAGAAACCACGCGAACCCTAATACTACTAGTACCAGTATTAGTGGCGTCGGTCATCAGTCAGCAATCGTACCGTATCTCCTATCGCATCACCGTATCACCGTAAGTAAGTCCGCAACTAATATACCTTACCGCCGTAGTTGCAACCGGTTCAGTAAGGGTATGACCAAAACGTAACAGGTAGCCATGGACTTCATAGTCAAACTCCCACCATCAGGAGGATTTGACTCAATTCTCACCATCACAGATCACGATTGCTCAAAGGCAGCAATATTCATACCATGTAACGAAACCATAACGTCAGAAGGAGTGGCCAAACTCTACCTCCAACATGTCTATCCCCATTACGGCTTACCCAGAAGAATCATATCTGACCGGGACCCGAGATTCGCATCCACGTTCATGAGGCAGTTATGCAAAATGCTGGGGATACAGCAAAACGTATCATCGGCATATCACCCTCAAACAGATGGCCAATCAGAACGCACCAATCAATGGCTAGAACAATACCTACGACATTGGTGCAACGTACAACAGGACAATTGGGCGGAACTACTACCTATGGCACAATTCGCTCACAATTCCTGGAGGAACGCCACTACTAAACACTCCCCCTTCTCACTTATCATGGGATGGGAACCGCGAACCACATGGACACCCAAACCGTCCAACAGCCCCACAGTGGACCAAAGATTAGAGGAGCTATTGATACTCCGCCAACACGCACAAGATAGTATCGCACATGCACAACGCCTTATGGCGCAACGGGGAAAAACAGGATTCACACCTTATCAACAAGGAGACCAAGTATGGTTAGAAGGAACGAATCTCTGTACCTTCTATCCCACAAGCAAGTTAGCCCCAAAGCGATATGGACCCTTCAAGATTACGAAAGTTCTATCAGACGTCTCATATGAGCTAGAACTCCCGGTGTCATGGAAGATACACCCGGTATTCCACGCAAACCTTCTCACCCCATACAAGGAAACGGAAATGCACGGTATAAACTATACCCGACCGCCACCAGACCTTATCGATGGAGAAGAGGAGTATGAAGTGGAGTGGATCGAAGACGCCCAGGAACGAGGAAGAGGGCACAAACTCCACTACCTCGTAAAGTGGAAGGGATTCCCACCGAGCGATAACACATGGGAACCCGCAACAAACATGACCCACGCCACAGATGTCATCAAGGACTATTACCGATGATATCCGACCGCCAAAGGGGCTGGACGAACAATATAAAAACACAAATGATCGCAACCCCACAATTCCCAGCCCCACAATGACCGACACACCAGTTTCCAACACCACCCTTGTCCGCGTTCTCAGCAACCCCCAACTTGAAGCCGCCCTCGAACGAGGGATCGTCACCATCGACCTCTCCGGTATCCCCCGCCTATCACCACCACCTTCTCCCCAACCTACCATCCCCATCGAACCCTACGTCCCAGAGCGAGAACCTGGAGAACTTACCCCATCTACGCCCGAGGAGGGACAATATTCTCCGACACCCCCTCCTCAACAACAATCAACTCCCCCGCCGGAACCACAACCTCCATCACCACCATCCTCGACACCATCTACTCCACCCCCACTGCTCGAACCATTCACCCCGGTCCGTGTCCACACCCCCATTGACTACGACCAACCTGACTCTCCACCCGACGACACTGACGACCCTGGCGCCCCCTTCTTCCCAAACACTCCGGGAACCCCCAAGTACTACCCATTACAGATTCCGCTACCTGATTGTCACGGTACCAGCTGACCGTTCCGTGACTAAGTTGAGTTCGAAGGCTTGTGTTTACACAAGCAAAGTATGCTGACTTGGAATGCTTGATGGCACGCAAGTGAGAAGACAACTAACTGGATTCACAGACGAAGAGTAGACAAGGAAAGTACTACTCTATGGCTACCTCTTTATACTCGTACAGACTATGGTTTTTCGGGACTGTTTTCTGGTAGTTACGGATTTCAGATGAGCTGGCAAACATATAGTAGACGTGGCAGAGACAGCTGGCAAGAAGTTATTTCGCTGGCAATCGATTCGACGTGGCACGATTCGTGACCGTGATGTCACGTGGGCGTGACATAGCCCCCCTTCTAGGCACGATCGTCCCGATCTGCGTTATCCAGTGCGCGCGAGAAGTTGTAATCGTGACGGAAGATGAAATGAGTGGGGCACTCGTATGGTGTGCCTCGTCGCTGTGCGCAGAGTCGGGCGTTGATTTGCGTTGCTCGTTCGCGATCCACCGCGCGTCCGAGCATGGCAAGCCACGCGCAGTAAGTGCGAGCGTGGGCATGTGTCGTAGAAACGTGGCAGACTCGTCACGTCGCGCACTTTGTGTGCGGCTGGCGGCATTCAAATGTGAGGTGCTGCTTGTCGTCGCAGTAACTGCACGCTGGTAAGCCTCGCCTGTCATGTCGCGACGCGCGTTGATCGTCGGCGATTAATCGACTGGTGGGCGACTCCTCGTCGTGAAGGGTTGGGAACTGGGCGTGGCGTGTTACCTGTGCGGTCTGGGCGTAAGTACGAAGGGGTTGTCGGGGTGGAACGGGTAACGCGATCTCTGATCCAATGATTGGCACGCGATGGTGGTCGAGACGCTGGTCGGTGTTATTCATACGTATGGCGGCGAATGGCAGTAACGTGGGGAGGGGGTCAGATAGGTAAGGTCTTAGACGTGAAGCTGCGCGTGCGTTGGCCAGTTGTTGGTCTATTTCGGCGGCCTCAGTACTCCACTCGCTCCACGCTCGCTCGGTTTCTTTCATACGCGCAACGAGTTGATCGCATCTGGTGAGGGATGCACGGAGGTGGTATACTTCCGCGGTGACCCTGGGATCGGCGAGTAAGTACATAGCTTGATCGACCTCATTTCGTGCGGGGTGATCTGCGCGGAATAAGTCCCTGGTGTCCGGCGAATCCGAGGGGAGGTCTGGGCCGATACGGGGTTTGGCGAACAGTGGACCGTAGTAGATTGGTTGGTTGCGTCCCTCAGTGGCGATGATCACGGGTCGATCGCGCTGATCGATAAGAAACTGGACAAACGGAGCTCGTCCTCTCGTACCGTTAGCGAGTGGTATCTCCATAACATAGTCGTTAGTGGGGAGCGTCATAGTCCAGTGCCTATCTGGTCGCTCGATTCTGTCAAGGAGCGACTTAGTCTGGTTCGTACCCTGTGGGTTAATCGGTCGCGGGGGCAACGGGTGTGAGGGCGAGGTTGGTGTCGGATTAGTGATGCGAAGGGCGAGAGTCGGCGTCGGCAGAGTAAGCTGAGGTACCGCGGGCGTCGGAGATAGTGGCGATTGTGGACCCTCCCAGAGCTCATTTTCCTCATCCTGTGCGATCTGTTCCAGTGCCTCTCTCAGTAGTCGTTGCCGTCGGTTGGTTTGGGCCTGCGAGTGTCGGCGGTGCATACCCTGCGGAGTGATGTAGGTGCTGAGGCCCCACATATCTTCGCGAGAATGTGGGGAATTCTCCCATGCGTCGTACGTGGGACCGACGTTAGCCCATCGTTCAACTTCCCGGTTAACCTGAGCACGCAGCCATTGTGGGGTTTCGCGATCAGAGACCCAAGGGTACTGTGGGGGGTGACGAGGGGGGTCACTATCCATGAGTGTGATGCAGTTCATGGTGGTACGTCGGGAGGTTTTATAGTCGCGAATGAGATCTGGTGCACGCAAGTTGGATTGTGGTTCCCAGCTATTGTGCGCCGCTGAATATCCCTTCCATCGTACTAGGTATTGCGGGGTTTTTCTGTGGCCGAAGAGGCGATAATCTAGAAGTTGTTCCACCTCCCATTCCTGTTCTCCGTCGATAAGATCTGGGGGTGGGTTATCTTCTTTCGTGCCGTTGATCTTGGTCGTTTTATACGGGGTCAGTAGTCCTGCGTGAAATGCGTTATGGATACGCCAAGTTGGCGGTAATTGGAGCATATAGGACATGTCTGAAAGACGCTGTAAGACCATAAAGGGTCCATATCGTCGTGGAGCCAGCTTGGTTGTCGGATGGGTTGTTTTCAGATTGGTCGCGTCCAACCATACTTTATCACTGATGCGATAAGGCTGATACGATGTATCTTTTACCCATCTTTGTTGTGTCATTCTCATGGCTTCTTTCGCTTGTCGCCGAACTTCCTGAAGCGCGGTGATTCTCTCGGTGGCTGTAGGAGACGCGGTGGTGGTAGACGTCGGCTGGTGGATGTGGGGGATAAACCCTATCAACAGTTCGAATGGAGCCTTCTTCGTAGTTTCGGATACCCATGTGTTTAGGGTATACTGCGCTATCGGGAGCCATCTCGCCCAATCGTTCTGCTGGTAGTTTGAGAAGATTCGTAGATACTGCTCTAGATGTTGGTTAGTACGTTCGGATTGTCCATCCGTGCGTGGATGATACGCGGTACTGATGTTCTGTTCCACGTTTAGCGCCGTGCATAGTGCCCTTGTAAACGAAGCGGTGAACCGCGGGTCTCAGTCTGAAATTACTTTTGTCGGTAGTCCGTAGTGGGGGATTACGTGTCGCAGGTAGAGTGCGGCAACTTGGATCGCATCGATTGATTCCTTGCAGGGGATAAAGATGCTTGCCTTGGAGCACCCTTGGTCCGTTACGGTTAGGATGCTATCGTACTTTATCGATTTAGGAAGTTTGACGATGAAGTCGAGTGCGACCACGTGGAATGGTAGGGTAGATTCGGTCGGGTAAATTGGCGACATTGGTGGTTTAGGGCGGCCTGGTAGGTTTTTATTGGCTTGGCAGGTATGGCACCCTACCACGTAGTCAGTAACGTCCTTTGCCATGTTCAGCCACCAGTAGTGTTTTTGGATCGCGAGTAAGGTTTTTGTTTGGCCGGGGTGGCCAGCGGTAATTGAATCGTGGAAGGATTCAATCACCCCCCGTCTCAAAGGGAGATTGTCCATGATCACAAGACGACCGGTGTGGGAAAATATCGGGGGAATGGTAGCGGAGCGTTCGAGGTGATAGCGATCAACCCAATCTGAGGGGAAAACAACGAGCTGAGCTTGTCGACATCGATTGTCGAGGGAGGTGACGCGGGCGGTGTTAATAAAATAGGCAGGAGGGAGGACGGTGACGCCGGTGTTGTCGTCACCAGTGGGGGTAAAGGAAGGGTGTCGAGATAGAGTATCCGCGTGAAGAGTTGGTCCCGGGACATGACGGAGGCGAAGGTCGTAGTCGGCGAGTATGTTGACAAGACGAGCAACACGTTGATTAATGTGTTGTGGCGAACGGTAGTGAAGGAGATTAGCGTGGTCTGTGAAGACTGTGATGGGGTGGTGTGCCACGATGAGGAGATGTCGCCAGTGTTCTAAGCCACGAACGAGAGCGAGGAACTCGCGGTCGTAGACATCATAGTTTCGTTCCGCAGCGGAAAAGGCCAGAGAAAAATATCCTACCGCTTGATGTTTGTTTCGAGCATCAAGTTGGGTGAGAATCGCTCCCATGGCATATAGCGATGCGTCGGTTTGAAGGGAATACGGGACGTCAGGGTCTGGTTGTTTAAGTGTGGGGCGAGAGCAGGCTGCGGTAATGAGCGTGTCCAAGGCTGCAGTATGCGCGGGAGTCCAGAGGAACGGGACGTCCTTGCGAAGGAGTTGTGTTAGTGGCTGAGCTAAGTGCGCATATCGTGGAATAAACGGTCGCTGATATCTGAGCACGCCTAAGATACTTCGGACTTGTTTAACTGTGGAGAGTTGTCGTGGCCAATCGTGCAGTCCAGAGATTTTGTCCTGGCCCATGCGTATGGTACCATTGGCGATGGTCATACCCAAGTAGTCGATCTCCGTACTTTCGAACTCACATTTCGAGAGTTTCAAAAAGTAACTCTCATTGAGAAGGACCTGTAAGACACCGCTGACGATTAGTTGATGTCGCTGGACGTCACGAGTAGTGGCGATAAGGATATCGTCCATGTAAATGAATAGCTCGGTAGGGAATCGGTTGAGTAGCGAGCGAAAAATTCGATTCATTGCTTGAACGAATGTGGCCGGCGAGTTCGTCAATCCGAAGTACATGACCATAGGTTCGAATAAACCTCGGGGTGTTTTAAAGGCGGCTTTCCATTGATCGCCGTCTTTAATTCGAATATTGTTGTAGCCCCAGCGGATGTTGAACTTAGTAAATAGTGTTTTGTCGGCGAGCCTATCCAGGATATTGGAGATCAGGGGGATCGGGTAAGTGTCGCGTACGGTTATCTTATTGAGCGGTTTATAGTCTTGTACAGGCCGTAACTTGCTGTCTTTCTTCTTTAAAAAGAAGAAGGATGAAGCATAATGCGACTTTGATTCGCGAATATATCCTTTCTCCAGATGTTCCTGTAGAAACTTGTCCAGATGTTCCATCTCCTTCGCGTTTAGTGGGTAAATTTTACACTGGAGCGTCAGCGGGGCATCGGGGAGTAATGTGATCACGTGATCGTCAACTCGTTCGGGTGGGAACCGTTTGGCGGCGTCTTCCAAAAAGACAGTGGCGTATCGCGCGTACTGTGGTGGCAAATTTTCGGTTCCGCTCGTACCGAATTTTTCTGCCATCTGTTGTGCTATGGAGTCGATGGTATGAATTCTCTCGAAGGTGAGTTGTCTATTTGCTCCAAGCAGTCGATTTTCTGCCCAATTGATGTTGGGGTTGGTATCCTTAAACCATGCGTGGCCCAGTATGATTCGCGGGCGTCCTAGAGTGGTGACATAGAGATGGGTGTTATATGAGTGCTCTCCCCAGGTGAGTCTGACCGGGCACGCTTTAGTGATGGTACCAGTCTGATTCAGAGTTCCGTCGGCGTTATACGCTTGCCGAGCAGGTATGCTGACCGTGGTCATTCTGAGCCTTTGAACCAAGATAGGGTCGATGAAGTTTTGTGACGCGCCGGAATCAAGCAGCGCAGGTACGGTATCTCCGTATTCGGTTCTGACCTGAACAGTAAGTGTGGTCCCCTCGTCGGATGAGAGGGCATTGATTTCATCGGAGTTATCTCCCTCCAGGTCGTCGTCGTCGTCGATTCCGACTTCGATAAGCATTTGGGAAATCATCTGTTTTCGGTCGGCACCAGATAGCCCCAATAGTCCGGAGATTAATGTTTGCTTGTCTAGCATGGGTACAGGGGTGACCGGTGATGGCTGCGTCGGGATCGTGGCAACTTCGTTGACTCGACTAGGGCCCATTCTCTTTTTCGGGCAATCGCGCGAGAGGTGTCCGGGCTGTTTACAGCGGAAACAAAGGCCTTCTTTTCTACAACGCTCCCACTCTGCTTGTTCCTGAGGAGTTCGCTGGCGTGGCGTAAACGTATTTACGGCGTCCACATCCATTGGTACAACGTCGTTTCTGGTGACTGTTCAAGGTATAGTGGGCTTTGGCGGTGGGATCGCTCCCTTTCCGAGTGCGGCGACGCAGTTAGTAATGGTGCGGAATCGTTGCGTTTCTTCCCGTGTGGCGATCTTCCAGTCGTCCATAGAGACTGGCATTACTCCACGCTTTAGACACGCGACCAAGAGCCCTTTCTTCAGTCCGCGCCAAAACAAGTCGACTGTACCGATAGCTGTCATGTCCCATCCTGCCGCGTCTGCGAGTTGTTCAAATTGAGCTATGTATTCGTCGATGGCATTGCCAGTCATAGTTAGGGCAGTGAGTTTAGCGTATGCGTTTTGTTTGCTGAGGGTGTCGGTCCAGGCGTTTTTATAGTCGTCGATAAATTCATTCCACAATCGTTCGTCAGTCTCGGTGATGGGATGAGTGGTGTGGTTTATTTTAGCGTCGAGCTTTCAATCTTGCGACTGATTCCAGCTCTCCACGTCTGGTCCTCGTATTAGGGTTAGTGCCAAGGCAACCCGTTGGTACGGGGACACCATTCGTTCGTTCGTCCGGTTTACGCGTCGGTATTGATTGAACTCGTGCAGGAACTGGGCACTTTTCGCTCTGTCTCCATTAAAGTAGGTAGGTGCTCCTCCTTGGAGGGGTCCATTCGTCGTTGTTGTCGAGGGTGTGCTGCCAGATCCACTTGCCATTGGGGTGGGTGGAGTCGTAGTCGGGAATGGTAATGGTGTAAACGGCGGGGGTTGCTGTGGTGAGCGTCGCTTTCCTTTTCGTTTTAACGCTGCAACAGCTAATCGGTGAGTGTTCCAGTCATAAACTGGGATGGCTTGGATATCGGATCTTAGACGGAGTCCCCAGTCATGCGGTCGTTCAACTCGGGCGCTGTTATATGTCGCCCAGCCTGGGTAGTCAAGTAGTACTTCGTACCACGCGTTTTTGTTCTTGAAGTATTCAACGTCGAGGCTGGGGTCTGGTGTGCGTTCGAGTGTATATCCTCTGTGGTGCTCCCACACAAGGCCTTTGACTGCGAGGTCGGTGAGATTGGGTGCTGTCCGTCTGAGTACCAGTCGTTTTTCGGTACTGTCGTTTCGATCGTTAGTGGGTTCGATGTAAGCGAACTGTCCGTCCGGGGCTTCTGCCAGCCTGTGTTCGTACGACACTTGTGCGCTGTGTCGTCTAGCGAGGGAGTAAGGGGGTCTACTCTTATGTCACAGTACCAGCTGACCGTTCCGTGACTAAGTCGAGTTCGAAGGCTTGTATTTACACAAGCAAAGTATGCTGACTTGGAATGCTCGATGGCACACAAGTGAGAAGACAACTAACTGGATTCACAGACGAAGAGTAGACAAGGAAAGTACTACTCTATGGCTACCTCTTTATACTTGTACAGACTATGGTTTTTCGGGACTGTTTTCTGGTAGTTACGGATTTCAGATGAGCTGGCAAACATACAGTAGACGTGGCAGAGACAGCTGGCAAGAAGTTATTTCGCTGGCAATCGATTCGACGTGGCACGATTCGTGACTGTGATGTCACGTGGGCGTGACACTGATGGTGGATCCAATCCCACGAAGTACATCTACTATCGCAAGGGGTTCACCGAGGTAGTAGGGACGATGGGCAAGGGGCAACCACACTACGGAGAGGAAGTCTACCTCTCGTCGCTTAGGCCAAACGTCTCAGCACCACCTTTCACAGCCGAACAGTTACAATTTTTCGACCCCCACGATATCCGTGCATGCGTGTTAGATGAAACCCTCATAGAACTCAATTCACCACGCCTCACCGCCAAGATCACTAGGCTAAGGACTGGACTTCTGGCACTCAAAGAGCTTGACAAGAAGCATGACGAGCTGGAGGACAAGGCACGCAAACTTAGGTCGGAACAACTCACGGTCGACCTAATGCTAGCCAGTACGAAGAGGCGTCTCCAATACGCAGGGGCCTTGACCACCATCGGCAACGAATACGCGCGCATGACAGCACTTCCCACTCCCCTCCAACATTCTCGCTACACCATCCCCTTCTCCCCCCGACACGGGGGACCACTAGAATTCCCCCGTCTTGCCGACAAACCCCACCGCCGACGTTGTTATCACTGCAACAGTCCTCATCACCTGGTACGCAACTGCCCGACCAGACCACGACCCGCTTGCCGACACTGCCAAAGCCAAGACCACCAATCCTATAGGTGTATCTTCCGCCATGCAGGCATGGTCAAAGAAGTGATCACAACACATCAGGCCGACGAGCGCATTCGACAAGCAACAACCACCGAGGCCACCACCTCCTTCACCGTCCCAGAACCACCGACCATCGCCACTCAAACTCAAGGGAGGTGGTGTGGCCGATGCTTCCGAACGGACGCAAATCACGACGAGATTCGGTGCCCCCAATATGAAATGTGTCGTAAATGCGGCAAACGGGGACCCCTATTCTTCCTCAAAACGCACTACTGCCGATTAGACATCTCTCCTTGGCCAGAGAACAACCTCGATGCCGACATTTACGACCTTGTCGACCCAGAGTGCTGAAGTCGAGGCGCCTTCAGGTCAAAACGGGGGGTAATGTTACGATTCTATGGGACTCGTTCTTTCTTTCTCATTCGATCCACATTCACTGTTTCACGAGCCCTGTACAATTACACGGACGATATATTTACCCGGCTTCTATCACGCGCTTTGCTTATCGTCGTTATCTTTCGATAAGGCTCGACATGTGTTAGTTTCCGTTCAGTTCTCACTCACGCACGGACCCGCGTGATTCTCCTTTGTTCTTTGTATGTACTACCTTTTGTTCCCAGATTGGGGACGGCGTTGTTCCTTTACTCATTTGATACGATACGAAGCGTATTTAAGCCTAGTACTATCTAGCTTGTACGGTAGACTAGACTTCTTGTGTAATACTACACTCATCTACGTGAACTCTTCTGAGTCCCTTGTCTCCCGATCTCCATCGTCGCTAGACCTTCGAGTCTTAGCTCCCCTCTATAGTCCAAGTGGCGTGTGTCCTTGTGACTCTTGTGCATCATCACTTCTGAAGTCAAGCCTCTGAGCTTGGACTACCGATCGAACGACTGACTTAGTACAGGTCGTACTCAACGCCCCTGTAGTGGCGTTACATAACAATTGGCCCCACGAACACACCAAACAATCCCCCTTTCAACTTCTGATGGGGTATAATCCATATGCTGATTGGACTGATGAGCCATCTCTGATACCACAAGTCACCACAAGGCTGACACAGCTCAAGAAAGCCAGGGAAGAAGCACAGCGCCTCATGAAGAAGGCACAGGAAGCATGGGTGCGCAACAAAGATATGCCAAAGTTTACAAACGGCGACCTTGTGTGGCTAGAAGGAAAACACCTTCGAACCAATCAGCCCACAGCAAAACTAGTGGTGCGATGCCACGGACCCTTTCGGGTGACACAGGTGATGTCCCCCTATAATTATTGATTGGAACTTCCCATGCAGTGGAGCATCCACCCAGTGTTTCACATTGATCTTCTCACACTGTACAAGCAAACCCCCCTTCATGGGGAGAACTTCACACAACCGCCGCCCGAGCTGATTGATGGAGAAGAAGAATATGAAGTCGAGGCAATTCTAGATGCATGGCATTTCGGCAGAGGAAGATGACTACAATACCTTGTCAAATGGAAGGGGTACCCAGACTCAGAGAACCAGTGGGTCAACAAAGATGATGTATTTGCGCCGGAAGCACTCCGACTGTATCAGGAATCCCGAATGCAAAGGATGGAGGATAAAAGGACGGACGAAACGACAGAAGAAAGTCATCCCCTCTTCCTTCATTCCACACATACTTACATGCCTACTTCTCCTCTTCAACATGTCACACAGGTGACACTCCTCAACTCCCTTGCACAAGACACCCATGCCCTACTGGAAGAGGACGACACCACTGAAATTCCCAACACCCAACTCACACCCTACACACCAGTCGGGCTGTCAGAGGGCCCTATCACCGTGCAAGAATGGGTGCACGTCATCACCAGATTCCCAGATCCTACTCAGTACCCCAACAACAAGCAAGCCGTCATCCACGTCTTCTGAAACAATGCTGGTGAGCGTGAACCCATTGCCATCATCCCCCCAAGTGACGACCTCATCGGCGTTCGCAGAATTTTCCTGCGCAATGATGAGCATTCAAGCGCTGATGGAGTACAAGTTGGAGGGGTGGAGGAAGGTGGCGGTGGCATGGCAGAAGGAACAGCTCGACTCAGCAGCGGCCCAACTGAGGGAGATGCGAGAGTGGTGGGAGTGATGGCAGCTGCTGAGGCTGGCCATGGTGACAATGATTACTACCCGGCGAGACACACCTTCCTTCGAACGAAGCACAACCCTACTAATCCCCTCATCACCCCCTGGCTCGTCTACACCGATGGGTCCCCCATGTATCGAGGACATGTGCACATACCCAGTGTTGCAGACCACTGTCTGTTCACCACTGCCAAAGACCCAGCACATGTCATTGCGCCTGAAGGGTTCTGGGCAAATCGACAACCCCATCATATTGCGTACCCCATCACCGGGCCTGACAGTGTCGAAAGGGATGCATCCCACGTTCAGATAATCAGAGGGGCAGATCCGTTGATCCTCAGAGTCATACCAGGTTTGCTGCATGTTTATGGCAAGCCTCTTTATGCAGAACCACACGTGTCGGCCACACTCTGACCCACCTATCCACATGAAGACCTGGTGGTCTTTGCATCTGACAAAATCACCAACCGCGCCCTCAACCGCATCAACGACGAAACCCTCACAGCCGAGGTGACGCGCTACCACGCAGTGAGTTACAAACTCAACCGGCTGCATGCCAGGGTGAGCTAGCTCCATGCCATGATCCTGTGTGCACAAGATGACAAGCACGACTGCATCTACCACTTGGAGCACACCACAGCGTTGGAACGCATCACAGACAAGCAGAGGGATTGGCTGGCTCGTGACTTTTGGTGAGTTGGGAGTCTCATGCTGAAAGAGGGGTGATGTCACGTTTGCCTTGTGGACCCTTACTGTACCGGTTGCGATTACGGCTGTAAGGTATATTAGTTGCAGACTTAGGAGTTTACGATGTAGTATGATAGGAGATTGTGCACAATTGCTGACTGGACCATGACTTGATCCTAGTACTAGTAGTAGTAGTATTAGGATTGCGCTACTTATGCGATATGTTGGACGCTACTTTATGGTGACTCATAGCAGTGCTTGAAAGCCTGCTTGAATTGTATTTAAGATAGCTGGTGAAGACCAAGACATGCCATCTTGGTCTTCTTGAATCGTCACTTCCTTCTTTTCTCAGGATCAGACTCTTTCTCTCTCTTCCTTTCGCTTCTCTCTACTTTTGACTGGAGACTTATCACTTTCAAGAACCAGAAGCAAGACTTGTCGGTGCACCTTTGTGTGTTCACTAAGGCAAGAGCACAGACCTTCAAGTGGTCGTGGCTATTTGCTAAGTTGTTATCGCCTCATCATGCTCAAGTTGAGCTAACGTCGTGGCGACGTTACAATTTTGTGGGGCCAATATCTCTCCACCACATTTATTATATCATTTTCAGGTTACCTCTATAGCCAGGGATGTTGTGTCTATTTCATTGCTATTTGGCTATTTGTTCTTATTGTGGTCATGTTTGGTGATTGTTATTCACTGTGCAGTTCAATGTTCAACATGGTTCAACATTTCGCATTCAGTGGGTACACTATTATGCCTGGTAGGGCAGCTCTAGTTTTGATGGCTTTGTAAAGGTGTGAGGGGTAGTCCTAGCCTGGGTGTGGGAAAAACCACCCATGGTGGTGGTTGCGGTTCAAGGAGCCCCCCCTACCATCTTGTTTTGGGTACATAGTTTCATGCTACATAGGGTAATAGGCCCTGAGGTGCACATGAATGGATTCAAAAAAAAAAAAAAAGGCTTGCTGCAATTGGATGTGGGATATCATTATCATTGACTTGTATTAAGCTGAACATGTAAGAGAAGGAACCTGAGAGAACAGTGCCATCCATTCAAAGGGGCTGACACCTGGGGGATCTGAGTGATTCATGGTAGTGACCATTCAGAGAACTATACTTCCAATGAATCATGGCAGTGGTAATGATGCCTTATGTCCATATCCATGGCTGGCTTGGTGCTCAACTTGCAGTGAGGAAAGCACTAACCACCCAATTCTTTCACCCAAATCAATCCCACTATCAGAGCTGACCCAGCTTACCCCCCCCCTAACACGTCACATGACATCATGTGACTCATTGCGTGCACAAACTTAGACCTTAACTTGCCATATAATATTTTGGGAAATGAATTATGTTAATTTATGTAATTAAGTCACATGATCAGGTACATGAAAAGTAGTACACAATGTATGCAATGTGATTTGGATCCCCAATTCCCCAAATGCCCCCCACCTCAAATGATGACTTTTCCCCCCTGTCTGAGAGCCAGTGTACCCAATCAAAGTGCAAGGCTGCCCTTCCAGTTGGCTACCAATACAAGACCTGTGAGAAATGCCAAAGCATCAGCAAACTTAGCATGCAAAAGAAACGGAAACAAGAGAAAGCAGATGAAGATCCACACCACTCACCAGCTGTAGCTCCAGGCTAGTGATGGGAAAGTTCAGTTCTGAACTTCAGTTCGAACCCAAACCTACACTGAACCAATGGTTCAGTTCAGGGTTCAGCAATATCCTGAACTTTTGAGAACCAGTTTGAACCAGTTTGAACCAGAACTCAATTGATCTCAAGAACTCAATTACTCAGCCAGAAATAGTGCATATCATGGGTTTGTAAACCTATTCTATTAGAAATCTATTTACAGTGGCCTGAGTCCCAACTCCATCTAAGAGCATCTGCAGGTCTTGGGGCATGTGATATGTTGCAAGGTGTCACACACAAGTCTGCAGAATGTGCATTGTTGTATGCGGGTCAGCAGTAATTGGGGACATGTCTCTCTTAAAGGGCTTAATGTGCATAGACATGCAGTGGGGTCAGGAACAGAAATGAGGTTGGGTTATTGGAGGTGGTCAAAAATGGTTGTGCACATGTGGGCATAACACAAAACTTCATATACATAGTGGCATGAGTAGGGAATATGTTTAGTTTGAGCCAATAAGGCCGCACACAAATGTGGAAAGCTGGAGAACAAAAAGAATGAGCCACACTGACACTAAGCTCAAAAGTTAGGAGAACTCAACTATGATAAATGTAAGTGACAAAGTTGCAGTGTGGTGTTGGCATCCAAGATAGGAAATAGAGCAGTTACATGCTCAATTTGTTCTGCAGTACTCTAGGTCCAACTACTTATTACCTTGTCCTTAGATTGAACTGTTGAGTTCATTTGTTTTCCCTAGCTTTCCACATTTGTTCATGGCCTTATTGGCTCAAAATAAACATATTCCCTACTCATGCAATTATGTATGTGAAGTTTCATGTCATGCACAAACATGTATAACCATGTTTAACCACCTGCAACAACCTGACCTCATTTCTGTTCCCAACCATGCTGCACATCTACACACATTTAGCCCATTAAGAGAAACATGTCCCCAATTACTGTGGACCCATATACAACAGCACACATCCTGCTGACATGTGTGTGACACCTTGTGACATATCACAAGTGCAAGGTCCAGTAGTAGGCACAAAGATGTTTTTCTGCTCATTTTTCCTCCTTTGGGTTTGGTTAGGGGTTTGGACCCTTCCTGAACTGAACTGAACCTATGTGAACCTGAACCCTTGGTTCAGTTCAAGGGTTCGGCCAAACACCCCGAACTGAACCAAGGGTTCAGTTTGGGGTTTGGCAAAAAGGTCCAAAGAACTGAACTGAACTGAACTTTCCCATCACTACTCCAGGCAGCAATGACCCCATTGAATACATCTATGTTGGAAGTGATACAGAATCAAGTAAAGTGAGCATAAACTTATCTGTGTTTCGAAAAAGGACTCTTACCTGTCAAATTACTTAGGAAAATATCCCAGTCCAGTTTAAAGACAAGCATGCAATCTTGAAGAAGCTAAAAAGTGTATTTAAATCAACTGATTGGATTTTTTTTCATGGGAGTTGTGACTTACCTGTAGATCTGTTGATCTCCAATAGGGCCCAAGTTCAAGCAACTGTGTATGAGATTTGGAAGGCCACAGGTCACCACTTCACGTAAGAGAAGCTCTGAATGCTAAGAGAAAAGAATAACATATCTGAATAGGGTCAAAGACAATCAATTACTGAAAAATGGTCATAAAACATGATACTGGTGCTGCCAGGATGAACACAGAAAGCAAGTGGCCCATCCAAGTCAGAAGGAAGTGGCAAAGCATAGAGATACAGTGGGCATGCACTGCTACAGCTGCAAAAGCAAGTTAAACATATTGTGTCACACAAATCCAAAAAGTGAAGAAAACATATCCACAATTACCATCTGGCTTGAACACCACATGAGGCACACACCATACTACAACATCACACTACCCCTTGAAGCTGCTGCACTGATACAAGAAAATATAGAGTGGTCATGCCCAAATGAAATCACAAAAAAAGTTCAATCCACATACCCATCAATAACCACTAATCAGGTTCACACCACCTGGATAACAATGAGCGAGACACTCTGGAAATGAGGCACACAGCAATTACCTTCAGTAAGAACCCTTCTAGAAGAGCTCAAAGATGACATGGCCATCCTTGATCTTTCAGCAATGGAAGGTGTCAAGCAAGTCGCATGGGTGATGACAAAGATAATGATACCACTTCATGGAACAATTGTTGAAGTCAGAATGGATGCTACCTGTAAGAAACACATCAAGCATCAGATACAGATGTGCTAACAAAAAAAAAAAGACAATACAAATTCTAAACACCTCGAGCTGTATACCATCCTTGGAGAGTATGACAATGCCAGGTTCCCACTCTCATATTGTCTCTTGACAACAGCTACCTCAGTAGAAGACAGAAAATGTACCAAGGTACTAGAGGCCTGGGCAACAATCTTGCACAACAAATATGGTGTGTTCCCAAAGTTTGTCCACACAGACAAAGACATGGCTGAAATTGGTGCGAGTTGATGTGTTTGGCCAGAGGCAAAACACCAACTCTGTTGGTGGCATCAGCATGAAGTGATTAAAAGAAGACTCAAAGGAAACCTACCCACCTCACCATACAACACTCATCAGGCTGCATGTGAACACCCATTCATTGACCTCACCTTCAAGCCCTACAGCCATGTGGATCCAAATGACTGCAAAGGAAGTGTTCCTGGGGAGATCTGTGAACAAGATGTACAGAGCAAGAGCACAAACACAGAACTTACCAGTGGAGGTCCTAATTCCATTAAGCTTTGCATTCCTGCCCTAAGCCAAAGCAACAAAACCTAGAGGGTAGCCAAGCTGGTCAGAACATGAGTGGTTTCCCTGAATCACTGCAGAACCTTGCTCATTTGGTTGAGAGTGTGGGAGGGAAGATGGATGAGCTGACACTTGCCATTGCTTGTCTGGCCATCCTGGAAAACCTTGTGTGTTCAGGTGTGGGAAGGGGAAGTGTCACGGTCACGTGACATCGTGACGTCACGTCACGCAAAGAGCTTCGGACCTCGTAAGTTTTGCAGAAACCTGGTTTCATCTTAAGCACGCCTTATGGTGCTAGTATCACGAATTGTCCACGTAGCGATCGATAAGTGACGTGGCCTGTAGAAAACGGTCCCCGAAAACCCCAGTCATGTACGAGTATAAAGGTAGTAGAGTAGCAAGTAGATTACTTGTCTACTCTTAGTTCTCGAATCCGAACCCACTTGTCTTGTCCTCAGAACCCCGCGTGAACTCCCCTCTCCCTTGCGATACTCTCTGAGTTGAGCCAAGGTATCCCCGAAACTCGACTTGTGTTCAGAAACATAAGTCCCGACTCTCCCGACTGCGTTGAGCACAGCTCCGCGTAACTTAGCAAACGTACGGTCCCTCGGAACCGTAACAGGAAGGAACCTGGGTGAGTCAACACTTGCTGTTGCTCACCCTAAGCTGCTGAAAAAAAATGTGTGCACCCAGATACGGACATGGGAGGGAATGCGGGCAAGCCAACACTTACCATCACTCACCTAATGGTACTGGAAAGCCTTGCACATTCAATCTTGAGTGTGGGAGGGAGCCCTGGTAAGTCAACATTTGTCATTGTCTGCCCTGAATTGCTGGAAAGACATGCCCGATCAGATGCAGACATGGAGAACCTGAGTGGGCCAACACTTACTAACACCCCCCTCATGCTGCTGAACACCATTGCACATTCAATCACAGGCTCAGGAGGAAGCGTGAGTGGATTGCGTTGTGCTGCAGGTGTAGGAGATAATGTGGGTGGGCCCACACTTGCTGGCAGTTTTCCCAGTCCACAGGCTTGCAATCTTGCTTGGGGTGGTGGGGATCAGGTTGCCAAAACAAAAGAAAAAGAAAGCAAGAAACTTACCATCCAAATCCCCGCCACTTCAATGATTTGTAAAACTGGTCTGATGGTTGAAATTGAGTCAGACCCTGATGAAGAAACAGTGACCAGATGATGCACCTTTTGCCTGGTCAAACAATGCACAGCCATCATTGATATGATGGAGTGCCATTTCTGTGTGCACCCTTTTATCCCAGGGTATTCGGCTCCAACCCCTGAGGGGATTAAAGCGTGGGCTGTGAAGCAAATATATCAATTCTGCGTTTTCCACGACTTGCTGAACTTCTGGGCCTACCTGTGGGAAAACTGGTATCAGTGTGGGAGGTGGGAGCTGTGGCCATGGAGCACAGATCCAAGGGAGATACCATGTCTAAAAATGATGATGTTTGTCAAGGCACAGTGAGTAATGAGTAACCCTAGCAAGAATGCATTACTGTAACGTCATCACAACGTTAGCTTGACTTGAGCTCGCAGAGGCGGTAACCACTTAGCAAATAGTCACGATGACTCAAAGGTCCGTGCCCTTGTCATAGTGAACACGCGAAGGTGCACTGACAAGTCTTGCTCATGTCTCAGAAGGAAATAGAATGATCTGACTTTAAGAGAGAGATGAAGCGAATAGAGAAAGTGAGAAGACAAAAGGTGACAATTCAAGAAGACCAAGATGGTGTATCTTGGTCTTCGCAGACTGTCTTAAATACAAGTTGAGCAGGCTTACAAGCGCTGCTATGAGTCACAGTATGGTAGCATCCAACGTATCGCAGAAACAACTCGAACCCTACTAGTACCTGTACTAGTAATGAGTCATTGTCTCAGTCAGCTATTGTACACAATCGCCTATTGCATCACCATATCACCGTAAAGGCCTAAGGCCACAAGTCCGTGACTAATCTACCTTACTGCCGTAGTCACAACCAGTATAGTAAGGGTCCAAGACACAATACTTGGGTCAAAACGTAACAGTTACTCACCATCTGAATCTTGTGCAGTTGGCAGCATGTGAAGGAGGACTATCTCAGCCATTTCAGTCTGCCCAATCTTGACTTGCTTGTGTGGGTCTTGCTTATGAAACTGGCACCAACATACTACCAAAAGATCAAAGTCATATTCAATGACATTGGCCACTTTCATGAACTATCTAAGTGGAGAAAAGATTTCAAGGCTGAATGGAAAAAGGCTATGAGAATGCCAATCACAATGCCATTAAATAAGAAATACTGACTGGACATCAAATGATTCATGTGCACCTGCCCACACTTTGTCATGAGTCAATTCCTAATATGCAAGCATTTAGTCCAGCAATTCTACCCAGCCGACCCTTGGTTTTTCCTTGAAATAACATGAAACTGGACCTCACCTTTTTGGTCCCATCCCTCCCTCAAGCCCCTTCCAACAGCTGCAGCAAGAATTGAGGAAGACCCTCCAACAACTGCTGATGGCGATGGTGACGATAAGTGTTATGCTCCACGGGTGTTAGTCCAACTTGGACTTGTAGTGGCATAAATGACTTAGCAAATATCAGGCAAATGGGGATCACATGTCAACCCAATGCAAGCTGAACAGGGGCTTAACAGGCACACGCTGCAGCAAGATGAATGAAGAGCTCGACCCTTGGTAAGTCAAAGCGGAAGCACTCTTAGTTCTGTGACTAAGGCAGACAAGAGACGAGTCAAGATAGTGGATTGAAGAAGACCAAGATGGGGACTCTTGGTCTTCCGACTCTACTACTTATACAGATACACACAGGCTTTAAAGTGCCACTAGAACAGTAAGAAACCAATAGTGTAACTAGCTCGAACCCTAGTACAGCTATCCTAGTAATGAGTCATACACAAGCTACAATCACATGTAACCTACTGTGCTGACTGATGCAAAGTAATAGTCCATGACTAATAGGCAAGTCGGGCCATAGTCATAACCGGTTGTGAGTCAGAGTCCATTCAGTAATTGTAACAATAAGGCATCAATGGAGGTATATAGTTGACTGAATACAGCCAGAAATGAAATCAAGGACTCAGGTCCTCAGTCTGATGACAACACCATGCTGATCAATACTGGAGGCAACATCGAGAAAAAAGCAGTCAAAGAAGAAATGGAAAATTACATACACATCATCCAAGATTTCTGTGATGGCCTTGAATTCCAAGTCAAGTTTCAAGACCACCAGTTTTTGAGGATGTTGGAAAGGGAGGGCACTGGGTTCCTCAAGCTCGTGCAGAACTGTCTTAGTCAGGAAAGACATTTAAATTTGAGTTGAGTTGCCTCCCTATTGACATGGGAAAGGTCAACCATGAATGCACTATTCTATTGATCACGTCCATGCCATGATCACAACACCTGATACAACACATGGGCACATTATTTAAGTAATACAGTATACTTCCTTACGTGCCAGATGTTCTCTGACATGTTTTTAGTCATAAATATACCTGTGGCCAAAATTACTTGACTCATAACACAGCACATGGTGAACAACATGTAAGTTACTTGTATGAAACGAGACAAGCACAGACATAATGCAACAAGACCCTGCTCCCCATGAAAAAACAATAGTACACTAAGTCCCATGAGTCCACAAAGAAAAGATAAAAGAAAAGACAAGGAAATAAACAATAGTACACCAAGTCCTATGATTCCCAGACAGTGTGTCACGTACGCAAATTGACCGTGAGTGGTCTTTGGTTTGAAGGGGAGTTGAGTGAGTGACAAAAGTTACTGGGAAAAAAAGAAAGAGATAATTAAAGAGTACGTGATTACCAGGCAGTGTGTCATGTACACAAATTGACCATGAGTGGTCTTTGGTTTGAAGGAAAGTTGAGTGAGTGATGAAAGAGACTAGAAAAGAGAGAGAAAGATATAATTAAAGAGTATGTGATTGCCAGGCAGTGTGACACATACACAAATTGACCATGAGTGGTCATTGGTTTGAAGGGGAGTCAAGACAGTGTATCACATATGCAAATTGACCTGAGTGGTCATTGGCTTGAAGGGGAGTTGAGCAATTGATGAAAGAGACTGGAAAGAAAAAGAAAGAGATAATTAAAGAGTACATGATTACCAGACAGCATATCACGTATGCAAATTGACTGTGAGTGTAACGCCGTCACAGCGTTAGCTTGACTTGAGCGTTTGAAGGCGACTTTATGACTTAGCTGATCACGCCGGGGGCGTATGGCACGAAGGCAGGTCTAGATGCTCGAAGACACTAGCAAGGTTTAGACAGCACTCTGACACGCAGAGGCGAACGATATTCGAGACAAGAAGTGACGATTGAAGAAGACCAAGATGGCGTATCTTGGTCTTCCGCGGCTACCTTAAATACAAGAAGAGCAGGCTTTCAAGCGCTGCTATGAGTCACCGTATCGTAGCGTCCAACGTATTGCATAAGTACCGCAATCCTAATACTACTACTACCTGTACTAGGATCAAGTCATCCCTCAACGCCTAACTCCTATCGTAAATGCTAAGTCCGTGACTAATCTACCTTACCGCCGTAGTCACAACCGGTACAGTAAGGGTTCTCGCGTAAGAACCGTAACACCACCCCCTTCTTAGCGTGAGTCCCCAGACTCACCGAAAGTCTCGCGCCGTCCGCGTGGACTGCTCGTCGCTGATCCTCTCAAAGACGTTAGCCCTCTCCAGGCGATAAATGCAGTCTTGCTTGTCGTCCCTCGCCGCGAGTCGCATGGCCTGGAGTTGGCGGATGCGAGCCGCGAGCCGCTCTTCTTCGTATGCGGCCGCCCGATAACGCGTCACCTCTGCAGTAAGGGATTCGTCCCCGATGCGGTGCAGTGCGCAGTCCGTAATCCTGTCGGAGGCGAGGATGACTAGGTCCTCGTGGGCGATGAAGGTGCGTCTCGCAGCCGGTAACATCGGGAACGCGTATAGGGGTTTGCCGTAGAGGTGGGGGGAGCCAGGAATGAGTCCCAACACAAAGGGGTTCGCACCTCCGACAACCTGAACATGACTGGCGTCCCTCTCTACGCCGTCGGGCCCGGTGATGGGGAAGTGAATGTAATGGGGCTGTCGATTCGCCCTGAACCCCTCAGGCGCAAGGACCTGCGCGGGGTCGTCGTCGTGCGTAATGGGGGTGTGTAATGCGATGCCGGGCAGTCGCACACGTCCTCGAGACATGGCGGTTCCGTCGGTATGAACGAGCCACGGGGTGATTCGGGGATTAGTAGGGTGGCTGTGCGTTTGAAGGAGGGGGTGTCTGACCGGGTAGTAATCCTCGTCGTCAGCGTGAGCCTCGTCGTTAGGGAGCGCTGCCTGCGCTGCCGCAACTCGCTCAATCTCCTCTGCGCTAAGCGCAGCTGTTCGTCGGCCCACTCCTTCGCCACTCTCCGCCAATCCTCCGCTGCTTCTAACTCCTGTTGGGTCTTCGAGGGGACGGTCGGCGGGGAGAATTCCCCGTGTGCCGATGAGGTCGTCACCTGGGGGGATAACGGCAATCGGTTCTTGATTGCCGTTGTCGTCTCTGAAGATGTGAGGGACGGCATGCTGCTGCTCGTCGTCAGGCTGGTGAGTCGGGTCGGGGAACCTCTGTAGGACATTAGCCCACTCTTGAGCGGTGATATGCCCCGCTCGCATGTTTGCAGGTGTGTACGGAGTGAGCTGGACCTGTTGAACCACGGTTTCTTGGTCGTCTTCGATGAGGTTGGCGGCGTCTTGTGCGACTTGGTCGAGGAGGATCGCCGTGGTGACATGTCTGAGAGGAGAGGTGGGCATAGAAGTGCGAGTGGATCGGAGGTGAGAAGGATACTCTCCCTGATCGTTCATGGGTCGACTTTTAAGGGATCGCATGGCGGCTCGGCCCGCCTGATACGTCTCGATAGCTTCGGGTGCAAATACGTCGTCTTTGTCAACCCACTGATTCTCCGAGTCAGGATAGCCCTTCCATTTGATGAGGTATTGGAGCTTTTTGCGGCGGCCGTAATGCCGTGAGTCCAGAACGGCCTCAACTTCATATTCTTCCTCTCCATCCACAAGATCCGGTGGCGGTCGTGGGAAGTTCTCGCCGTGTATAGTTGTGTTTTTGTACGGCGTGAGAAGATCTATGTGAAACACTGGGTGGATGCTCCACTGCGTGGGAAGTTCGAGGCGATAATTATAAGGGGACATCACCTGGATCACTTTGAATGGTCCGTGGCGTCGCGCCGCTAATTTCGCCGTGGGCTGATTGGTCCGAAGATGCTTCCCTTCTAGCCACACTTGGTCGCCTACTTGATAGCGGGGTGTGTTTCGATGTTTCACCCATCCCTCTTGTGCCTTTTTGATGAGGCTCTGGGCCAACTGTCGTGCTTCTTTCAGTTGCGTCAATCTGGTTATCACGTTTGGAATAGGGGATGGCTTATCCGTCCAATCGGCTGTTGGGTTATAACCCATAAGCAGCATAAACGGCGATTGCTTTGTGTGCTCATGGGGCCAGTTGTTATGAGCGAATTCTGCTATAGGGAGATACGCCGCCCAGTTATCTTGCCGCTCGTTGGCCCAGAACCGCAGATACTGTTCTAGCCACTGATTGGTTCGCTCCGACTGTCCGTCCGTGCACGGGTGATACGCCGTTGATATGTTTTGTTTGATGCCTAAGATCCGGCATACCTCTTTGGTGAATTTCGATGTAAATCGGGGGTCGCGGTCGCTGATGATTTTACGAGGTAATCCGAATCTTTTGAACACGTGATTGACGTACAGGATAGCCGTTTCCTCCGCCGTAATCTCCTCGTTGCAGGGGATGAATATTGACGCCTTGCTACAGTCGTGATCCGTAATTGTGAGGATACTGTCGTACGACTGGGAGGTCGGCAGCTTTGTGATGAAGTCCAGGGCGATGGTGTGGAACGGAGGGGCATCCGTGATTGCAGTGATGGGATATAATGGTGCGCGGGTTGGTCTTGTATTGACTTTGTTCTGCTGACAGTCAGCGCATCCGGTTACGTAGTCGTATACATCTCGGCGAAGGCGTGGCCACCAGTAATGTCGTTCCACTATCCGTTGGGTCCTGCTGATGCCCAGGTGTCCGTGAGCAGGAAGGTCGTGATGGTCGTGTATTATTGTCCGGTATGTGGTCATAGGCCCGGTGATTACCATCTTTCCGTCCTTGTACCACTCTCCTTCAATCTTCTTCAGCTGGTGAGCGTCGACCCATGCCTTAATGATAGCTGGGTCCTGAGTTCGTCTCGGTTGTTGCAGCATTGGGTGTATCCCCAGGGTACGCGCGACGTTAGTCGCTCGTATAAATACTTCAGGGGGAAGGACGACCACACCTTGATTATCCTCCTCTCCTTGGTCGTAGTCGGGTCGTCGAGACAAAGCGTCTGCCCTGCCATTGTTCTTTCCTTTGATATGATGGATTTCGAAGTTGTATTCCATCAGCTCTAGTACTTCCCGCGCGACCCTTCTGCTGATCTTCTGAGGGGTCTTCCAGTACTGGAGGTTGAGGTGGTCCGAAAATATCTTAATCTTGTGCGGGGATCCTGCGAGTAGGGGTCGCCAATGTCGGAGGGCTTTGACAATGGCAAGGAGTTCTAGGTCGTAGATGTCGTAGTTTCGTTCGGCTTCATTCAGTGTTGCCGAGTAATAGCCTATTGGGTGCTTGTGACCGTCACCTTTCTTTTGTAAAAGTACCGCACCTACTGCGAATCCTGATGCGTCAACTTCCAGCTCAAACTGGTCTTGTAAATTGGGGTGCGCCAGTACTGGTTCTTCGGTGACAAGGCATTTGAGCGTGTTGAATGCGCGATTTTCTTCGTCTCCCCACTTCCATTCTGCGTCTTTCCTGGTTAATCGGTTGAGCGGTCGTGCATGAGTGGCGAAACCTCGGATGAAGAGGCGGTAAAAGTTGCAGAATCCCAGGAATGATCGTACGTCTCTAACTTTGGTCGGCGTTGGCCAGTCCTTGATGCCGCGGACTTTTACCGGATCCATGCGAGTCACCCCCCTCTCAAGGATTACCCCCAGGTAATCCATCCGAGGTTGGTGGAACAGGCATTTCTCGAGCTTGAAATAGAGGTCGTGCTCCTGGGCGACACGGAGGACGTCAGTAACTGCCGCAATATGATCATCAGACGTGGCCCCTTCGCATGTAGCGATACCGATGTCGTCCATGTATACCCTGATGACGGTGCCGCGAAGCTCGTGTTTAGCAATGGTATCTCGGTAGATGTGATTCATCATGGTTTGGAAGGTCGCCGGCGAGTTGGTGAGGCCGAAGAACATGACTGTTGGTTCGAAAAGTCCAAATTTGGTTTTGAAAGCTGCCTTTTCTTGGTCGCCGTCTCGTATGCGGATGTTATTATACCCCCAGCGAATGTCGAGCTTCGTGTAAATGTAGGCATTGCTGAGGTCATAAATGAGGTCTTGGATCAACGGGAGTGGGTATTGGTTGCGTATCGTGTGCGAGTTGATAACGCGATAATCCTGTACAGGGCGTAGTTTTCCGTCCTTCTTTTTGACGAAGAAGAAGGACGATGCGTATGGGGATATCGAGGGTCGAAGATACCCTTGTTGGAGTTTCTCGTCTAGAAACTCCTTGAGTTTACCTTCCTCCTCCTGCGTGAGCGGGTATATTTTGCAGTCTATTGCCGAAGGCGTGCCGGGCTTAAAGTCAATGGCGTGATCCCACGGTCTGGCAGGGGGAAATCGCTGGGATGCGTCTTCACTGAAGAGCTTCTGGAAGGCGTGGTATACTGCTGGCAGTTCCACGGGATCTTCGTCCTTTTTTGCTCGGATGGCTAATTCCGTAGACGTAGTTGCCCGCAAGTACGTATCTTCCTCGTCCATGTCGAGGATTATTGCTTCTTTTTGTTCATCAGTAAGCACTGACGCAATGATGGTATGGCGATTGAGACTGTCCTGCGTGCTGATCACGACCGGCATGACCTCCTCGTGTACAACCGCATCCCTCCAGTTGATGGTTGGTTCGTAAGTTGCCAACCATGGATACCCTAGGATAATTTCTTCGCTACCGAGTTCTGTAATGAGGAAGCGCATAGTCCTGTGATATCCTTTGGCGTATACGTCTAGGTCGGTAAAATGAGTGATTGACCCAGCTTTGTTTTCCGTATTGTCTATGTTCCAGATTTTTCGCGGTTTGGTCAGTGGTTGGATGCCGATACCCATTTTTTTGACGAAGTTCGGATGTATGAAATTGTCGGTGGCTCCGGAATCCACCAGTGCTTTTATGTCGGCCATTCGGTAATTCGTACGAATCGAGACTGGAATTCGAAGAGAACGAAAGCGCGTCATGATTACAGAATTACAATTTAAAGCCCTCACCCAGGCCGATGGGTTCAGGCGCTCCGAAAACCCTCTTTTCCCCACAAGTCCTGCAATATCAGGTCCTTGACTTCATCAGGCGCGTTTGCAACTCCCGTGAGCCATTCTTTGGCACGTTCTTCAGCGGTTTTGCTGGTTGAGGCCGCTTGTATCTGGGCCGGCGGCTGTTCTTGTGCGTAGTAGTCGGTTTCTGCCGCCCGGACGTTAGATGGTCCAGGACTTTGCGGTTGCCACTGTCGTGGTTGTCTGGGATGGGGGCAATTTCGTGAGAGATGCCCCGGGGCGTTGCAATTATAGCATAAAACTGTCCTGAGGTCTCGCCGCGACCCTCCTCTCCCTTGTCCTCTAACTCCCGGTCCTCCTCTCGGCGCGAAAGGGGGTTGGTTCGTATATGGTGGTTTTCCGTAATCGATTTCTTCTGATCCTGCCAGTCGCGCCTTTGCTCGGTCGGCGGAGGTGTCCATTGCCCATGGATTGGCGAGGTTCTGGGGGACGGTCCATCCGGCGTTACCTGTCCTTTTTGGTTTGTTGTCCTTGTATTCGTCCACTCGTGCGCGGATGTGGATGTAGTTGCGCTGTCGACGAAGCGTGGCTCGCTTCCATTCGTCGAATGTTTCTGGCTCATCTAGGTCGTAAGTCTTTTCATAGAGTTTCTTTGGCAGCCCCTTGGTGAACAAGTCGATGGTTTGTGGGTCATTGAGGCGATACCCTGCTTTTCTAGCGGCCTCCTCGAACTCGTTGACGTATTTGTCGATATCTCCATCAACCATCTTGAGCCCTTTTCGCAGAAGCGCTTGAGCCTGTTCTCGTTCTAGGGTATTGACGAACCTTTGGTTGAACCCTTCTGCTACCGCATTCCATAAATCTCTCGTGTGTTGATCTATCCCTCGTTGTATTTGTCGGTTAAGCCATTTGAGGTACGAAAGTACCCATTCGCTGACTGATACCCCCTTGATGTAGGAGAGGAATAGGAGGCATCTTCGGTAGTCGTTGCGCATGACCGGGGTGTCGAGATTCATTCCCCAGTATACGTGCCATTGCGTGAGGAACGAGTCTACCTTAGTGCGGTCCCCGTCGAAGATGGTGGGAGGTTCACCTGTTAATTTCTCGTGTCCGTGTCCTCCCCCAGGTGGGCCTCCCCCACCTCCTCCGCCTCCACCACCGCCTCCGTTTGGCGGGTTGTTTGGAAGGTCCGGTGGGTTTCCTCCGCCCCCTGGTCGTCGAGGGAAGTCTCCTCCTGGGGGTCCTCCCCATCCCGGCGGAGGGTCGAGTGGCAGCCCTTGACTTCGAGTTTCTCCTGACGGAGGGTCTCCTTGATCGGGTCCAATGGCCCGAAAAATTGCTGCGTCGTCTGCGGTCATGTGATGTCCCATTTCAGGATTTATTGGCATGAGATTTTGTTGGGATTCTTGTCTGATTGCTTCGGCTGCCTCCCGCGCCGCTTGTTCTCTCACATTCAGAATCTCTTCTGTTGTCATGGTAGTTGTTGCCATTTCTGCCACGGGCGAGTGTACGTGAATGATTTCTGGTTGTTCTGAAATATGCAGGGACTCAGCTCGTTGGATAGTATATTGCTCTATGGGTCCGACGCTTGCTGGTCTATTCTCCTCGCTCTGGTCGTCTTCTTCGGTTTCTTCACTTACGGCTTCTCCGGTTGAATGTTCCCGTACTTGTCCGTCGATGGGTCCCCAATCTGCTCGCGAATTGAGTTCTCATGCGTCGATGTCGCACTGATATTGCCTTCCCGCTGGTCTCACTGCGTCCCAGTGATGGTCTATGGGGTTCCACGTAACTTCTACCCAGCACAGATGGTCGAAATTGAACTCAACAGGTCGGAATCTTGTAGGTCCGTTAAATTCCACGAAATATCCTGTCTCGTCTCCTCGGTCTCTCCACCGAGCTGCTCCTAGGAATCGGGTTGGTACGTTACGATCTCCTCGTCGTTCTAAGTAGTATGGACGGAAACTTGTCCACTGGTCACGGGTATTGACAGTCGCCACGATGATATCTTGGTCTTAATGTAACGCCGTCACAGCGTTAGCTTGACTTGAGCGTTTGAAGGCGACTTTATGACTTAGCTGATCACGCCGGGGGCGTATGGCACGAAGGCAGGTCTAGATGCTCGAAGACACTAGCAAGGTTTAGACAGCACTCTGACACGCAGAGGCGAACGATATTCGAGACAAGAAGTGACGATTGAAGAAGACCAAGATGGCGTATCTTGGTCTTCCGCGGCTACCTTAAATACAAGAAGAGCAGGCTTTCAAGCGCTGCTATGAGTCACCGTATCGTAGCGTCCAACGTATTGCATAAGTACCGCAATCCTAATACTACTACTACCTGTACTAGGATCAAGTCATCCCTCAACGCCTAACTCCTATCGTAAATGCTAAGTCCGTGACTAATCTACCTTACCGCCGTAGTCACAACCGGTACAGTAAGGGTTCTCGCGTAAGAACCGTAACAGTGAGTGGTCTTTGGTTTGAAGGGGAGTCAAGTGATTGACAAAAAGAGACTGGAAAAAGAAAGAAAGAAAGAGATAATTAAATTCCGACCGCAACTGCCGCCCTGTGCCCAGCACAGCCCCGTAAGTGCTACCCCTTTTGTGCTCCGTGCCCTTATAAGGGTTCCTTGTGCTTTGGTGAACCCACACGCCCATTAAAACCCTTACATACGACCCGACCTGTTTCCTCTGGGAGGTGACATCTAGCGGAGTTATTTTTCTCGGCTATTTACTATTCTGACTGCACGTGAGTCTCGGCTTACATTTACCTTCTCTCAAATTTCTGTTACGCTTGTGACTGAAGACCGGCTTTGTATTATGTACTGCCCCGGAATAAAATCGATTCAAAAAAAAAAAAAAAAAAAGAGATAATTAAAGAGTACATGATTGCCAGGCAGCGTGACACGTATGCAAATTGATTGTGAGTGGCCTTTGGTCTAAGAAGGAGAACAGTGTTGCACAGCAAAAGCCTTACAGGCTAGAGCACAGCACACAGGAGGGACATTCTCACCTTTGCAGTAGGTTGAGAGACTGTTTCAGAGGGGAGAGTGTGCACAAGTGAAGAGGGGTGAAGTTCTCTATTCACCTCCCTCCCCATAGGAGGATATTTATGCTCTATGGCCCCACCATGTCCATTTGCACAAAAGTGATGAGTAAAGGCATCCACAATATCGCGTTTTTACACATGCCTGATGTGTTACGCACTTCTGAGACAGTCATAAGACTTCTCCTCATCACTGGACATGATACGCCCACTACTGTACATATCCTGACTTGCCTAATATGGTAAACATAGTACCGTAATGTCGTAACTGCTATAGATAAGGTCCTTATGTACTTATCACATTCCAACAAACAGCTGAGGGGGCAACAGCACCAGGGGGTGACAGCACCAGGGGGCATTTGAGATAGGCAATGCTGGTGAGGTATTGACTATTGAGGGGGGAGGAAGGACATATGATCGGTGGGCTGAGAATGACAGAAGCATCACTCAGAGGAGGGACACAAAGGGACTTACTAAGATTCGCATTGGGTGTGAATATTGCAGTGGTAGCTTGTGGGAGAACAACAGTGGGGTATGGACCTGGGCCAGTGAAGTTGTGGTGAACACAACAGTGCAGCAGCAGCAGTAGTTCGCAGGAGAACAATAGTGGGGTATGGACCTGGGCCAGTGAAGTTGTGGTGAATGTGACAGTATAGTGGCAGTGGTAGTTTGTAGGAGAACAACAGTGGGGTATGGACCTGGGCCAGTGACATCATGGTGAATGTGACAGTGCAGCAGCAGCAATAAGTTGTGAGAGAACAACAATAGGGTATGGACCTGGGCCAGTGAAGTTGTGAATGTGACTTTTAAGGTCATATAAAGTGGAAGGGTTGACATGCGTTGAAAGAATATGAGATGTAGTCAGAAACAGAAACTGGGGCAGAGATCTTACTCACCTGCTTCTTCTCTCTCTCCACTTCTCGACCCCATCACTGCTCTACTTGAGTCATCACAGAAGTAAGGTAGAAAAAATCAGGAACTGACATGGGTTATGTAAGCGAAAAGTCGTCCACCATTGCACACCTTGTAAGTTTTTCATAACAAGTTAGAAACACAAAATAAGACCTGGGAAGGGGGGAGAAAATATGTAATTACAATCCTCAGGTTTTACTTTTTGAAAATACCTTCAATTTATGAAGTTACAAGATAATTTGTATTGTTTAAGTACAAACTTATTTTATCCTCATTTCCTGCCCATCTGCAAATTTTGCTTGGGGCAACTCTGAGAAATTGGCATCAGGAACAGGTCACGTGATTGTGTTACTAAGCATGTGGATATGCCCTGTCTGCCACTGAGGGAACTCAAAAACTGAGTTGAAAATGTCGCTTCATGGTTCATAGGAAAGCTGCTGCAAAAGCCTGGATTCAGAATCTTCAAAGCTCTCGTAACAAGCGGAGGAAGATAGGGGGAAGTGACCAGGAATGTGAGTAAATTCCCACCATGTTACAGCACCAGTGACATAAAATTGAAGATCACTTCCCAAATCAAGATATTGCCTCACCTGCTTCTGCTGTGGAAATTCCCAGTGATCAAGATTCCAATGCCTCAAGTGATAGCGAAATTGTTGAGCTATCAGCACTTAATCACTTTTGCAAAATATTCAAACAGGCTCAAGAACTTGCTGTACAGGATCAACATAAGTCTATGTGTCCAAAAACATACACTGGCAGATCAAAAAGAACACTTGCAAGGCGTCACCAGGAGCAAAGAATTGCAAGGGCAAATGGGTCTCAGTTCATCACCGACTTCTTCCAATCAACATGGGAGTCCCCAACTCAGGTACCCATACCTGCCATTCAGCTTGAGGAGGAGGAAAGTGCAAACAGCAGCAGAGGTGATTCAGAAGGGGTTGAAGACCTTGAGGATCCCAAAGAACATCTCCCTACATTACCAATTGCTGCTAGCCTTCACACACTGATTTCTGAGGCCAGCCATCAAGGGTGGACACTGGATGAAGATGGTATTGCTATAGACCAAGGTGCGCAAAGACAGTAATCCCAAGTTTACAGAGACTGAGGACATACTGTGCACAGAGGTTGAGGAAGGCTCATCAGCCAAAGAAAATGAAGTGCAGACATTTGAGCATACACCAAACTTGGAGACACCCAAGCAGGTTATTGGGCATATGCTCAAAGACCATTGAAGTGGCCATGTACCTGATATCCCGGAGCTGCTGACACTTGCAGATGGGGCCCTGGATCTTCTTGCAGATGGAGTTGTGCTCCACTCAGCTTGTCAGAGCCTCACCATCATGGGTAAAGACAAAAATATTGGTGTTATTCTTTGTGCATGCATTCTCTCAATGGTGGGCATCCTGAACTTATTCTTGGACAACAGTCTTGGCTATACCTGGAGAAAAGCATCAATGGTCATGGCACAGGCACAGGGATGAGGGGTCTCATATGCCCAGACACTTCACAAGTGGACTTTGCAGTACCTAAAGGATCAGTCCATCCCAACTCACCAATATTCTAAAGGCTGGTGGTCAGTCATGGAAGATGAAGATGTAGCAAATGAGGTGCATACAGCACTCACTGAGAGAATGAAAGGTGGTGGGTATGTCACTGCTGCAGACCTTGTGGAGGTGATGGAGAGTGTCACGGACGCTCTATTTTTGCCCTATTTTTCCGCACTTTACGGATTTATTTGGTAGAGATACGAGACTCCAACGTTGTGCTCAAACATCCAAGTCCTTATCATTAGATATGATAAGATGGTTAGTCACGTGATGCCAACATGTGCACCCACAAGCACGTGACCCTGGGATAGTAACTTCCTTATAGGATGTTACCTTTCTAGGTCACTTTCCTTATTAGCAAAGTAATTTCTCATTGGACGATAAGCAGGGAAGGTTCTAGATAGTTCTAGATTACGTTGTCATAGGGTTATGACTCATAGATAAGGACACGTCATTGTTCTGTCAGCGTTAATGACTGTGCATCAGTCAGCACAATAGATAATGCTATTATTAGACACGACGCGTCAGCGTCTGACTCATTACTACTACACGTACCTTTAGTAACAAGGTTTAGTAGTAATTCGAACTCAGCCGCAGCATAGTATATAAACCCTCATGTAGCGTCCTGAGTGGAACCAACTTGTCCTCTTGGTTCTCCACTCAGGTGCGTATCTCTTTGTACTTCCCTCTCTCTTCACCAATGTTAACTTGTCCTCTTGGTTCTCCACTCAGCGTGCTACTGCGTGATCACCTTGCCTTTGGTCTTGTATAAAGACCTCACGTGTGCATATTCTCCGCAGTGACTGTACATTCGGCGCGTGACTTGTCTCCGCGCTAGGCTTGGGTGTGCTACTAGTTCAGTTCACTTACCTTCTCTTGGTCTAGTTGTCGCGATAAGTCATACCGCTACATTAGGACAAGTTCTTCCTTCACACGCCCCTTATTCTTACCGGCGTTTTCCGTTTTCCTTTCTAGGTGGTTGACGACCACAAGTCCCTTGTGTTATCCACCTCACTCTTTGCCTGTGGACCTTCGTACGCAGAATCTGCGCTATCTTGGTACAACTCTAGTGTCCGTAAAGTCGGCATAGATTGTGCTTGCCTATAGGACTTTATCTGGTCATCAGTAAAGTTCCTGGGTACTGCTTGCAGAACTGGTCACCACGCCAGATAAGCTGCAAGTGGAAGAGAAGCCTGCCAGGCCTAGCCTGCGACAGCTGTACGTGAAGTAAACAGAAAAGTTTGAGAGCGCTTCGGCGTGAGAGGCAGCCAACAGGTTGAGAAGACTGAGGCAGACAGCCTTGTGGCTCTACACATTTCTTTACCCCATTCCTGAGTGTTCCGTTATCGCCGCAGCCTCGCGCAGTGTGAAACATCACTGTGTATTGGTCTTGCTTGATCGGACTCTCCAATCACCTTCGACTTAGCGCTTCGCGGTCGTCGTAACACGTCGTCATATATTACCACCTCCCTTTTTCAAACTGCCTCGCATATTTGCGAACGTCCGTCAGCGTCTTCGACGTATCTTTCGGAGGAGACAGGAAACAGTACTCCCTGTCCCAGTGCCCCCGTCACCCCCACGTTCTTATTTCACTCCAAATTTAGCCTCTGCTTCAGCATCGCTACACGTTCAGGGAGCAGATCGATCGTCCACCGATCCAATCCCTTCACCCTGTTTCGCATCTCCAACTCCGACAGTAGCTTCGGAGCACTCTTACCATTCAGCGCACTCCTCCTCCAATGAGACACTCGTTGACGACCCCCACGCACCCCCTGTAGTTTATCAGCAAGAAGTTTTTGCTGGTGAAGAAGTCCACTACAGGTTCTCTTTAGAAGGCAAACCCCAGAACGACACAGAAGCATACGTCCGCGCCATCTATTATGACAGAAACTTCCGTTACGCCCTTCTAGAACTTCACGGAGCATTTGGCCTTGTTGCAGGCACCCCTTTCACCGTCCCTCAGCTGATCGCCTTCGTGGCAGCTTTAGTCCCCGAACTTTCTCCTCCCCCATCCGTCCACTCCCACAATAGCTCCCAAAGGGAAACAGAGAGCAGCTCAAGCTCAAGCTCAGTATCCCACAGGAGTAACGTCGAAATACAGAACGATCCTCTCTAAAGAAGAAAAAGAGTGGATCAAGAACTTCGACAACTGGGACGACTTCGACGAAGACGAACAGCTTCGCCTCATCGAAGACAGACGGGAGTCGATTAAAAAGTACGAGGAAAGAAAAAGACAGGACGAATTAGATAAGATGTCCGCTGCCGCCGCCGCTCCAACTACACCCACAGCCCCTGCTCCGCCCCCAACTCTCAATGACTGCTTGCGCCTCATAAGTGATCTAGGCCAAGTAGTCGGTATACTTACACAAAAGGTCACGGACTTGACCGCACAGGTTTCAGCAACCGCGGCCAAGCCCAGTACCAAACACAAGGAAGTAGTGGCCCGTCCCAAAGCCTGGGATGGGAAAGGCAACTCTACAGATGCCCGCCACTTCCTTGCAGCCTTCCATAATTGGGCAGGCTCACAGCAGGACGCTATGAACACCTGGGACCCGGCCCAGGGCATGTACTTCCGGGCAGAAGACCGCTGGATTATGGCGGTTCTTAATCTCATGGAAGGGGAAGCCAAGTCATGGGCTCTCCCTTACCTCGAACAACTTCAGTCAAACAACATACCTGTAACGTCGCCACGACGTTAGCTCGACTTGAGCGTGAATGACAGTAACAACTTAGCAATATGTCGACGCGTCAACTTGAAGACTCGAAGGTCCAAGTTTCTGTCTTAGTGAATGCACGGAGGCACACCGACAGATCTCTTCACTATGCTGTTCGCAAACAGAATCGGAGTTCGTAGAAAGGCGAGGAAGAGAAGAGAAGAGAGTAGAAAGTGACGATTCAAGAAGACCAAGATGGCGTATCTTGGTCTTCACAAGACAGCTTAAATACACAAACGAGCAGGCTTTGAAGCGCTGCTATGAGTCACAGTAAGTAGCGTCCAACGTATCGCGTAAGTATCTCAAACCCTAGTACTACTAGTACTAGTATCGGTGGCGTCCATCCTCAGTCAGCTATCAGTACCGTATCTCCTATCGTGCTACCGTATCACCGCGTTATCGTAGATAAGTCCGCAACTAATATACCTTACCGCCGTAGTTGCAACCGGTACAGTAAGGGTACAACCGAAACGTGACATCACCCTCCTTTTTAGTGTGAGGCCCCAGACTCACCGAAAATCTCTAGCCGGCCAGTCCCTCTGTTCATCGGCAATGCGCTCGAGAGCGGTGGCGCGCTCCAACCTGTAGATGGAGTCTTGACGGTCGCCTTGCGCACATGCGATCATGTCCCGCAGCTGCGCCACCCTCGCTCGGAGTCGTTCCAGCTCGAAGCTGGCCGCGCGGTAGCGCGTGACTTCCGCGGTGAGTGTCTCGTCGTTGATACGGTTGAGGGCGCGGTCGGTGATTTTGTCCGCGGCGAAGATGACGAGGTCTTCATGGGGATACGTGGGGCGCAGCGCGGCGCTGACATGAGGCTCGGCGTAGAGGGGCTTACCATATAAGTGAGGGGAACCCGGTATGACTCCCAGTATGAGGGGGTCCGCCCCTCCGATGATCTGGACGTGCGATGCGTCCCTCTCTACTCCGTCGGGCCCGGTGATGGGGTATGGAATGTGATGGGGTCGTCGATTTGCCCGGAACCCTTCAGGCGCAATAACGTGCGCCGGGTCGTCAGCGGCGGTGAAGGGACGGTGGTCTGCGGTGCCTGGTACACGCACACGTCCTCGATACATGGCGGACCCGTCGGAGTTGACGAGCCAGGGTGTGATGCGGGGATTAGTAGGGTCGCTTTTCGTTCGAAGGAAGGCGTGGCGTGCCAGGTAGTAATCGTCGTCGTCATGGCCAGCCTCAGCAGCCTCCATCGCTGCCGCCGCTCGCGCATCTCTCTCAGTCGGGCCGCGGCTGAGTCTAGCTGTTCCTTCTGCCACTCCGCCGCTACCCTCCTCCAGCCGTCCAACTCGTACTCCAGGAGAGCTTGAACGCTCGTCGTTGCGCGGGAAAACTCCGCGAACGCCGACGAGGTCGTCGCTTGGGGGAATGGCAGCGATGGGTTCGCGCTCCCCTCGTTCGTCACGAAAGACGTGGGCGACGGCGAGTTCGTCGTCGGGCTGTTGCGTGGGGTCTGGGAATCGGGCAAGGACGTTTGCCCATTCTTGTGC